>NW_019104517.1:1132527-1165659 GCF_001995035.1 Momordica charantia | reverse complement strand
TCTTCTTTTTTTTTTTAATTTGTTTAGGTAAACTAACCGGTCATCTTTTTTATTTTACTGTTTATTATAATTTGTTTTGTCAGGTGTTTGTTTATATATTGTTTTGGGCCGCCTGCAAAATTAAAATGTAGCAAAAAAAAAAAAGTTAATTATAGATATAGTAATTGGTTTTTTAGTTAATTTGTAATTTTAGCAAAATATAGAGGTCTAGGTTTAATGAAAAAATGGAAAATAATGATATACCTAATATCAAATATATTATTAATAGGCTTAAATACTAATGATATACCTAAAATAAAATATATCATGTGATTGATATATTTTATATTAAATATATATCAACTATACTGTGATATACTTCATATTAATATATTGGTTATTTAATAAATATGCATATTATATTAGTAACAGGGGTAAAATTGAAATAACAAAGAAAATAAAAATTTTTTATTTTAAGAATTTTGTCATATTTGCAAAATAAAAAATTGTTAGTATATTTTCAAGACAAGTATTTTAGTAACCCATTAAAATACCTTTTTTTCTAACACTCTTAATTTTAATTAATGTCAGTATACCAATATATTTCAATTAAGGCAATCTCACAAGTCCATATGAATTTAGATCAGCAATGATTGATAACTACCTCTAATTAAGAGGTCATGAGTTCGAATCTCTCATCTCTACGTGTTGTAACAAAAATGTCAGTCTCAAAAAAAAAAAAAAAAGAGTGACTAGAAATTAGAATATATATGAACTTTAGACATTTGTGTTTTATAACCTAAATATTATGCTCCCATAGAATGTTGAATTTATTCCATTTACATAAAAATTCGATCATATAAAATAGTAAATGAATATTTTGAATATATTGTTTGCAGACAACCTTTTTCTTATCACTTCTTCTAACTAAATTTTGTTTATTACATATTTTATCACTTTTTTAAACACTAGTTTTCCTGCCCACTCTTGCCACTCCATCCATAAACAGCAAGTAATTTGTTTTTAGTTAAACAAATATCAAAATTAAGTATCAAAGTAGTTGTATTCTTAAACTTTTTAAATTTCACCAAAGAGAATTATCACAAAATCCTTTTTCAAAGGTTCCATATCTTGCAAAAAGATAAAATAAAATAACATCGTATAAGAAAAAAGAAAGAAAAAAAAAACTAGAAACAACCAACCAAAGGAAGCTTAATAATAAAAAGTCAAAGATTTTAGTTTATTAGAAACAAGAATTTTTAAAATTCAAAGATTTATTAGAAATAATATCAAAAATTTGGAGGCTTATTAGAATCCTTTTTAAAATTCGAGAACTATTAAATACATTTTTAAAAATTAAGAAGCAAACTTATAATTTAATTTTAAAATTATTATAATAATTTGAAATTTTAGTTTTTCAATTGGAAAAAAATCAGTTTAAGAAGGGTCATATCATTTGCATTTTACAATTATTATTAAAATACTTCACGGCAAATTCATCCTACAAATGTTTGATGTAAGAAAAGTAGGTACATTAAAAATAAAAATAAAAAGGTAGGTACATGTAAACATCAAGATATTTAACTTTGAACTAACAATTTACCATTTTTAAATATTGACTATTTCAATTGAATATTTTAGGAAAATTACATGTTTTATTATTTAAGTATTTTTTTTCATTTAATTTGTGTATTGTGGAAAAAGTTTCAATTTAATCTATTATGTTACAATGAGCTACTTATTAGTGTTAACCACAGTTTGTTAACCATAGTTTAATGAATACTATGGTAGTTAGATAGTTTGTTATGATACAAGCTTACAGATTGAATTGTATTTATACTGACCAAATATACCATGTATTCATGTGAGAGAAATAATACAGTTTTCAGATCTCTCCAATTTGTTACCGACTAATACTACTCACCATTATGAATGTAAAAATTGGCTCTGATGATAAACTTACCTGAAATAATATTTAGTGAATTGGCAAAATTTTAAAGGAGAAAAATTAGACATATATATATAAAAAAAAACTCAAAATTATTACACATTCTTTCGAAATTTGGAGGAATTAGAAACTTTGCACTCTTAAACGACATTTTTCATTCTTTAAAGACTCGTTTGATAACGTCCTTTGTTGTTTCTTATTTTTTAGTAAAGAAAAATTAATTGCATGACCCCCATCCAGTGTGATAAAAACAATCTTTTTATCTATGTTTTGAAACAAATTGAAAATAAAAAAAAAATAAAAAAAATTTGTTTTGGTTGTTTCCAATTTGTATACACTTTTGAGAATGCTCCAAAAAGGGGAACAAGAAATATAGTTATTTGACAAAATGTTTAGATTTCTTAAGAAAATTGGAAACAAAAACAAGAAATAAGAATGTTATCAAACGAGTCCTAATTTTCTGCCAATTCAATAAATATTATGGCATGTAAGTTTATTATCAATTAAATTTAGTATTTACCAACCATGAAAGACTAAAATTAAAAAAATGTTAAAAGTTAAAACATGGAAGACTAAATTGAATTTTTCTAAACAATATAGACTGAATTGAAAAAAGTACCCAAATATTAGGACTAAAACTTATTAGCCTTAATGCTTGGTTCATCTAACCTCATTTTTTGCCACACACGTAATATAATTAATTTTTAGAATATAACAACACAAATATAGAGTGAAATTTTGAATATTGAACTGAAAAGTCCTGTTGCCTTAACTAAATAAATTATGTTTGACGCTGTTTATCAATTTTGAGGAACTTAACTATATAATTTCCAATCTTTGAATCAAGCTTTTCGGCACACTTTTCACGTATCGATTTAAATAATTCACCTTTGCAAAAGAAAAAGAAATTAAATAATTCAGCCAGCCACGACCCACCACATGTCATTTTCAAACATTTATTCATACAAATAATATCATATATTCCATTTTTCACCCACACTTCCACCTGAAAAAAAAAAAGAAAAAAGAAATTGGTACCACAAACAATTAATCACTCCAACATATTCATTTATTCTATTCAATAAATTTCACCTTTTTTCTTAAACGTTTGGTGACATACTTCAATATAAATAACATTAGTATAAATTCTTTTTCTGAAATTCTCACCTACACCAGGGAGAAAAATAGACATTTTTTAGGGGGGAAATATCAATTTTTACCCATAAATTTGACAATGTGTACCATATGGGTGAATTTTATTGAATAAGATCTTATGTAAGATAAAACATTGGAATATTTATTTTATTTAGTTTAAGAATTGCAAGATACATCATCGAACTATCAACCATTGGAATGATAAGTAGATACCTCATCTACTAAGTTATGTTTGGATTGACTTAGAATCTTTACCTTAAATTTTAGTTAGTGTTGCAATTTTGAGCTTTCTATAGGCTTTCATTTGAATAATTGTTTAGAAAAATGTCCTCATATAAGATAAGATTAAGAGACGCCCTTTATATAAGAAATATTTTGTATACGACAGTGAGGCCCTCCAAATAACTCAGTCGTAATGTTTATATGTTAAATGATAGAAAAAAAGTATTATTGAAATACTATATTCCCTTTGACACTAACATTTATTCTTATTAAATAATTTTTTTAATATCGATGACTTCTCAATACAATGTTACGTGACGTACCATAAATGGAAGAAGTATTCATACTCTAGTACAAAATTTTTTTCCTAAAATGATGTTCGGACAAAAATAGGAAGGCATTGGGCATTTAATATGACATTTGTATTTTGTTTCCTTCGGTCAAACTCTTAAACTCCACAATCAACTTTGTCTCTCTTGTTTACATTCTCCGGTAACAATGTTCTGATACCAATTGATACGAGTGGTATATAGTAAGACAATGCTCTGGTAGACTGATACCAATCGATACAACGAGAATTTACTAATTTGAAGTAATAAAAATGGAGGAAGGAATCACAAATCTAACACAATTTGAGGTTTGAATCTCTCCCAAAAAGTTCCTACAAATTACCCCAAGTTTTTCCCCCCATCACATCTAGCATTAGCATAGTTATATTTGATATAGTGGCTCTCCATATCCTATCAGGATTCTCAGTAAATTCTGCTGCTTCAGAAAGCAGTTATATTTTAGCTATACAGTAGTATTTCATTCAAGTTTCTGCCACCAAAGCTGGTAAAAAAACAGATGGTTGGCTCACCTATTAGATTTCTTCTATATATATATATATAATTGAGAATGAAAAGATTTGAACTGTTTTTGAGACGACATCCTTAGAAGCTGGCATTGGAGACGTTTAAGGATTGTCGATCGTAATAGCTGACTTGATGCATTGCATCTGCTAAATAACTCACATTTCTCGTCGTCACACCGGCCATGCTGCCCCAAAGATTACAATGAAAAGTGAACATTTTTGTGGGAAGAAAGCAACAATTTTTTGAATACAGCTTTATAAGGTTATAAAGGTACCTCATACGTCCATCCCTGGTCATGTATATATGAAAGTTCCTGGCCAGCTCATCAATCTGCTCACAGTTTAATCCAGAATAGCAAAACATTCCAACCTGCATTTTGCTACAATTCAGTAAATAGATGAATAGCAAAACATTCGAGCTGTATGAAGCCCCTCCCTTTCTTTAGACTTGCAGTAAAACGGAACTTCTGTGTTTACTCAAATCTCTATATTTTACCAAGTCTTGTTATAAGAACTTACCAAGACGCAGTATCAGAGATCCAAAATGTGACAAAAATGAGTTTTATGACATTATTATAATTTAATAACATAAAAAGAAATTAGAGAGCTAATATTATCAATATTCATGAGTTCCATCTCAAAACCAATTGGCTACGAGAGGAGCAGTTCATGTCTATTATAAATTTTGTAAGATCCTGAATGTCCCTCAAGATCATGGCTCTTTTGGTTCGTCGATCTTAACTGAATCTCATTTTTAGACCGGATGTTCGTTCGAGCGTTTTGGGTTTTGATACCATATGAATATTCATGAGATTTCATCTCAAAATCAATAGGAAATGAGAGAAGTAGTCCATGTCTATTATAAACATTTGTTAGGCCCTTATCTTTTTTATGTAGAATCCTTGACAAAGCTTGATTCTGTTTCGAATGCAACCAGTAAGAGTAGTTGGATTCTCATTATTGTTTTAGAATGCAATATTGATAGCAAGTTATATAATGATAATAAAATTTTTAAAAGCATATTGAGAAATATACATGCAATCTAATCGTCAATCTCCTAATATTAAAACTGACCTGCTTGATTATGTGGTCCCAATTGAGAGGAGACTTCAATTTCTCAAGATTATCAAACAAACTAGCTCTCATAGATCGAATACGATCGGCCATGACCTTGAAATGCAAGAGGATCAAAAGCAGATCAGAATCTGTATCTTCCATAGAATCAAAAAGTTACAAAGTTAATTTATCCATTACCTGTAGTTCTTCAATCCATTCAGCCTTCAGATGTGGATCGCTCAAGATTGTTGAGACTAATAACACACCATGAATGGGAGGGCTGCTATACATTGCCCTGGCCAGTCGCAGCAGCTGAGATCTTACTATCTGGCCTTGCTCTTGATCTTTGCTGAGAACACTATAAAATGGGGAAAAATTCGACAATGATGTAACGTCAGAATGCAAGATACAAGCAAGAGGCAGCTAGACTAATCTCACCTATCCGATCCTACTACATTTAATTATCAAATAAGCTCAGAAATATGAAGTAGGTGACAATCCTAATTTGAATCAATTCGCTCTAAATCCTATAAACACCAAAATATTTCAAGTGCTAAAATAATGGAGCAAGAAAATATATATATATATATATATATATATACACTTTACAAGACTGAGACTAGAAAATGTTTAAATACTCGTTTCCCTTTAATATAATTGTGGGTATCTACGTTACATTTCATGTCCACTCCGACTAATATCATGAGACAATTACTCGACACTGTATATTTCCTTATTGATAGCAATCTAGAGTTCAGCCAAGATATACCAACCTTAGACAACCAACCCTGTGTCCGTATAAACCCATATTCTTCGCAAAAGACTGAGCACAGCCCACCATATGTCCATCTTCAAGAAAAAGCCGTATAGCTTTGGCATCCTCTTCAAGATCTCCACTGACAAAACCTTGATACGCCATGTCAAAGAAGGGAAAGTGATGTTTCACCTGGCAGGCAAAGTTGGAAGTTAAGTCACATTATTCACTACAGTAATCATGCAACGGTGGAAGTGGAACATCAAATTCTTCGCAAATACCATCAACTGATTTGAAATTTCCTTCCATTGTTCCATTGTTGGGTCGACACCAGTTGGGTTGTGAGCACAAGGATGGAGCAGAAAGAAAGCACCTTCTGGGGCATTCTACATCAAATAAAAACTAACATATAAGACCAGAAAGTTTCACTTGCCACTGTGAGAAGAAACATTTTTCAGAGGGAAAATTACAATAAGGTTTAAATTTGGTCCTTTATTTTCATATCCGTCAGCTTTCAAACATTCTATTTTTTACATAAAACTTTGTCATTGATTTTTTTATAATGAATTAATGAACAAAGATGTAAAACAAGCCTATGCTTTCTTCATTTACCTGAGTAAATTTCTATTGTCTATATATTGTCTATACATAAGTGTTGAATTTCAAACTGTATTCAAATTTCTGCTAAATAATTATTGAAAAACTAACACATGGCTAAATTGCTAAAATGCATATTAGGGACTAGAATTAAAAAATAAATAAAAATTTAGAAATTAAAATAGAATATAGACTATAGTTGAAAAGACGAAACTAGGTCTTGAAGCTAACATTAAATTCACATCATACCTTGATATCGTCCATTAATGCTCCAAAATTCAAACCCTTTGAATCTGGATGGTAGTAGCGGTAGGTTCTCACTGGCACTTGAGCATCTCTCCAAATGTTATGGTGGCTGCACATCATTTGTAAATTTTAGAGAGAGAGAGAGATAGAGAGAGAGAGGCACAGAGCGTTCAAACGAAACTTACTTAGACCAAGTTGGTTCAGGCAAGAAAATTGGAACATCAGGATGAAAATGCCTCTGAAATTCAGCAAATAGTCGGCATGCTCCAGTTCCAGAAAGTGCCTGAAGTGCAGCAAATCTTCTTTCCTTGATCACATCAGAATCCTTTCCATAAACCAACTTCACACTCTCCTCCACAAATGTTGAACTCGCGGCAGCAGAAATTGACTCTCTAAATTTTGAAACAGAACAAATCCAAGACTCAGCCAAAAAATTAAAAGCAGAAAACTCAACTCCGCTGTTAAACTAAGCATTGATGCTTACAAGAACTCGCTACCGGCAATCTTCGATTCAGCATCCCTAACACATTGAAGCAGCACAGGTTTCCCCTCGTCATCCCGGTAAGCTCCCTTCCAAAAATCAAAACCACGAAAACCTAACAAAAAGTCCACAATCAAAGAAATAGAGGACTAGAGATTGTTTATTACCACTCCAAGGTTGATTTTGTTAGGGCTAGGATCGGCCAGAAAAGACTCAGTAACTCCGATGATCGGATCCTTCGGAGCCGGTTCAATATGATCGAACCATCCGAGACCGAGAGCCTTCGAAGATGAAGTCGAAAAGCACCTTCTCGTCAGTACCAAACTTCTCCACATTACAACTGTTCGTTATCTCTTTCTTTCGCTGTTCCTTCAATTCTTCTCGCCCGAGGGCCAAACAAATGCCTCTGAGGCAAATCTTCTGAAACAAAACACTGAAGTTTAGTGTAGAATCCATGGTTAACGAAGGTTTTCTTTTATATGCTCTACTGAGTCCGATTTTCTTCGTTGCTTCGTTGTTGACGAAGAATGAGGAAGAAAAAACCACCGCTGTTTCTTGTTTCCCGGCAGCCAACGGAAATGATTAGATTTCCTCCGCTGGTTTCAGAAAACCGGGGGACTGAAGACTGAAGAGCTGGTTGGTGAGACGGCCCAAAGTGTTAATGGAGCCCAATAAACTATTTGAGATGTTCAGGCTAGGCTCAGTTTGAATTGGGCACCTGAGTTCGATGTATGGGCTTAGCCCGTCTATTCACATTATTGGGCCGCTCTTTAGGATCTGGTTGGCCCATTTGTTTTGTCAATTCATCAAGAAAGAAAGATTAAGTAAATCTAAATTGAATGTCATAAATAACAAGAATATTCCATTGGAATAATTAACTAAGAGTGGAGAGATTAATTAATTTAAGGTTTAAAATTTAAATACTCTTTTGTCTACGTAATTTATTTTGACAAAAATTCAATTTCATTTAGAGGGTGAGGTGAATAATTTCCAAGTAGTTCGAAACAGTCTAAAGTTAAACCGACTCAAAATTAAACCGATTTGTACAGCTGAATATTTTATTTTTACACGTGGACAAATCACATCTTCCGTTAAATCTAACCTAAATTTTAACTATATGGACTAAATTTTAACCAATTTTAAAATAGGGACTAAATCATTAGTTTGAAAGTTCAAATACTAAATAAATTTTTCAACCTTCAATTTATAATTACGTGTTAGATTTCGTGAATCAAAATAGAACAAAACTCATATGAAAATTTGAGCTTAATTTCGAGTCAAAAAGTAAGAATAGAATTGATTATTTAAACAAAACCATTGTGACGTTTTACCTAATTTTTGTCCCTTACATGCGATGCTGATGTGTTTCCATAGAATCATTAGTAGAAAGAAAAGATTTTGTAATATGGAAGGAAACTTAAGAAATTGATTGACATTTGAGTTAAATATTGAAGAAGGGAAGCTTAATACAAAATTTATTAGTAATTCATCAGGGATTTGAAAAGAGTGTTAATTCAGATTTAAAAAGAATATTACTCATTTAATTCAGATTTTCGTGTTCGATTTCATAAATAAAGATTTATTAAGTTAATATGTAAAACAAAATTGAATATTTAAAGATTTATTAAGTTAATATTTCAAAACCATGTTGAGAATGAGGGAAGTAAGTAATGTCCTATATGTAAAACAAAATTGAATATTTCGTCAACTTGCTCCACAAGTATTTTTTGAGAATTTGTGGCCACAGGATCAATTACTTTATCTAAGACGTGGCAAAATTATTAACACTAGATCATATACTTTGTCCAAAGTCAAGATGCTGCAGATTTATGGCCACTAGATTAACTCTTTGTCCAATGTTAAGATGTGGCAAATCTATAGCCATTCGATCATACACTTTGTTCACGCTAGGACGTGACATATTTGTGGCCATAAAATTATTTGATGGGCAAGTATGCTTGGACTATAAATAGATGGTTCATACTTGGCAATCCATCCCAAAATCTCCAAATCAATTTAGCTAAAGTGTGAGACTTGGTGAGATAAAAATAGAGAGTTTTTTCTTATGAGATATTTTTTCCCTCTACATGACAAATAAAGTTTGTAATGCTTATTTTTATTTAGAGGTATTCTTCTATCCTTGCCCCTAGTTTTTACCTTAATTTGTTTTTGGTTTTCCATATGAAACCACTGTGTCCTTCCCCTCCTCAATCTACTTTTAGCTGCGATCCTACTCTATCTGATATTAATCTTTAACCCAACAGTTTATAACTAGGTCTCTTGTCTTTTCAATATAGGATCTTCATCAGATCAAACACCTATAAAATTTGAATTTTCGAGTCACCAATCAACCCAAAAATTTGAACTTCTGGTGAGCTTGAAAATTTGCACAAAGCTTAACAAGTGATAATCAATATTAAATAGAGAAGAAATAACATTACATCAATTCGACCGTAAGAGGACCTTCTACCCATATATCATGTTAAATCACCATAATCAACTCAAAAAATTTAAACGCGTGGATTAAAGTAAATTTAGTAGTACACATTTTTTTAACAACAAAGAGGGAGAGAGAAGAGGCAAAAACAATTTTCTGAATTTCTAAGAGCTTTAGGGATTTTTTTTTTTTTTTTTTCCCCTTGGGTGGAGAGTTCTACACTTGAAAATTGAAAGAGGGTTGAAAAATTGTTACCCTATACACAGAAGAGTTGTCCTGTTTGGGGTGAAAGAAAATATGAAAGAAAAAGAGAGAAAAATAAAAATAATGTAATAGTTGTTTTTTTATGCCTGCCCATTACTTTCACTTTCACTCCATTCCTTGATTGCTTGTTTTACTGCCTTTTTCACCACTTGGGGCTTTATGATTTTGGTGCCTTCGTTCTGTTCAAAACACCACCCAAATAATTCAGTTTTCACCATCTTTCATTATAACAACAATCAAGATTTTGACACATTATGAGTTATTTACACTTATTTTTATCTTTTTTTCAAAATTACTTTTGGAATGTACTCTAGTCAATGTTAAAAAACAGAAGATTGGTTTTCTTAATATATATATATATATATATATATATATATATATATATATATATATATATATATATATATATATATATATCTCTAAGTTTTTCATTTTTATCATAGAGCAAAATTGTTTACTATGATTCATTTAAAATGTTGGACAAAACTTCAAAAGTTTAGACCAACATTACAAATAAGTTTGTATTGATAACTTTTTTTTTTCTAATTTTCATTAATAAGAGAATTTAGTTTGAGAAACTAACTTTATTTATTTTAAAATTTAGCTGCAATTTCAAAAATAAAATAAAAACAAATCATTTTCACGCCGTGTTAATAACATTATAAACAGACTATTTGGAGAGTACGAATTAGAGGAATATCCTCCATCATAATTGTTGTGAATTTATCTTACCATAAAGATAGAAAAAATCATATGAGAGTTTTCCCTCATAAATTTAGTACTTAAATTTTTTAAATGTATTTGATTGGTTATAAATTTTGAAAAGGATGTCTTTTAATTTTAACTACCATAGCTAAGTCTCTCAATTTTAAAAAAATATCTAATAAATCACTTATGTGTCTACAAAAATACCATAACAACTACAACAACTATGTTTAACGTCTAAAAGTTAACTAAATTTTTTAAAGTTAAAAGACGAATTAGACACAAAAATTGAAAGTTGAGTGTTGGAATTAACAAGTTGAAAAAGTAAAGAGAGAGGTGACCTCTTCCCCAACAGCTTGGAGTTGAAACGAATCGGAGCACGACACGGTGGCGTCGAGGACTTCGAGGCCCAATTTCTCAAAAACTTCTAGAATCCGAACCAGCAATCCCGGTGAATTCCTCTCCAAATACACATTTATCACAAAACCCCTCTCTACGCTCTCCACATTCACCTCCTGCATCTCAATAACTTCAAAATTCAACCACCCAAAATGAAAGGAAAAAAAAAAAAGAAAAATATGTCTAAATGAAAATCCATTGAATTGATATCATATGATTTCAAATTAGGGATGTCCATTTTCTATACAGGAATATGTCTAAATGGAGCGAAAATTCTCGGTTTAGATCCCCCAGGACGGACCCTCCCCACCTCACCTTAAGTTAATACACACAATAAAACAATCATATTAATTATTCTCTATATACATATTAAAAAAAATTGTTTTCTTTTTGCATCATCCATCCGACGAGGTTTTATGATTAAAGAGAAGAAAATTATTTAATTGAGAAATAAATCATAGAAAAAACAATAAATATTAATCATATTAATTACTCTTTATATATCTACAATATCACCCCTTCCATGGGTTTTATGGTTAGAAATTTGTTTAGAAAAAATATTTAATTGAGAAATAAGTTTAAAAACAATAAACGGAAAAAATTATTCACGAGAATCCAATCCTCGTGAATTCTCCGCCTCAATCCCTGTAAAATTTTGTGGATAATTTTGCAGGGATGAGGCTTCTCCGTCCCTGACCTTGAACAACCCTATTTTAGGCGCAGGCAAAATCAAACTCGATTTGATCGATTTTTCAAAGATTAAATTTGGAGAAGAAATTGAGTTTGAAATTGAATAATTGAATGATGAGAAAAGTACAGCACTAGAGCTTGTGGATGCACGAAATTCTTTGGACTTATGATTCTGAGAAGAAGCTGCTGCTTTCTTTCGCTCCCTCGAACCCATTTGGGGGCCACCAAATTTGAACCTCCGCCGTCCGCCGTCCGCCGGCTGCCGTGTCTCCTCTCCTCGCCGGCTGCGCGCCACCAGAGGGCCTTTGCTTCCTCTGCACAGCTCTTAAAATAAAGCAAACCAAGAGCTCCTCTTCATTTATATTTGCTTTTCTTTTTCTTTTTCCTTTTTTTTTTACTTTTTAATATTTTTTGCCATTGCACGAGTGCTTCTGTTTCACCTGGAAATTCAAATTTTGTACTTTTCCAAAGCATATTTACGTGATTGCCCTCCCTTCCCTACTTAAATTTCTCTTAAAAAATTGCCAATTATTTAGTTTATTTATTTTGTTAAAAATTAAAATACAAGTTTGTACTTGAGCAACAATTGTCGTATTTTAAAAAATTTCTAATAAATTTGTTAAGTTTTAAAGTTGCGTTTTTCTGTACTCAAAAGATATATATATATATATATATATTTTCTCTTGTCCTTAGACTTAATTTTTTTTTATAAATAAAATTTTGAACAACTTCCAATCATGTATCTAATGAATTCTCTAACCAACTATATTAGTTTAATGCTTCCTAGTTCATGTTAACTTTATTATCTAAAGATTGCATTATGAGCTGATTTTTCACTCATTCAAGTATTCAGTGGTACTGACAGAATTTAACTACGCAAAATTAAAATTTTTTAGAGATATATATTAGAAACTTTTTAAAATATAAAGAGACTAGATAGAGATACCATGTTTAAAGTTGAAAAGTTTAATTTTAAAATATTTTAAAGCGTATGGACTAAATAAACACAACTTTTTAAAATATAAAGAGATATATTTTGTTTAGAAATTATTCCTTATGTGTGAAGGTTCTTTTAACATGATTAGTAGCTTATTGCCCATTTTCTTAGGAAACTGCTAAAAAAGGTAGAGTATGATGAGGAAAAAGTCCTTTGGTGAAAATCAAGGTACATTTCACAAACCATCAAGATAGATGGGGAAGATTGGGTATTAGAATTTCGAAAGTATCTTGTCAAAGATACTAGATGTTTTGATTTTTCATTCGAGATAAATACCAGTGTCATACCAACTTTACACGTGAGTTGATTAGTACGCTATTGCATAAAATGTAGCATTGATTTACTACRAGAGTCATTCTCATGTTTAAAGTCAAGTTCAACATCTATTTTTGAAAGCTATTGATACACGAGGAGCTATTAAATCCCTACATTTGGTAGATACAAGAAAATTATAATTATTCATGTGTCAATATAATTATTGTTAAAATTCTTTGTTATAAATTAATGCACATACTATGATATATGTCTAATCTATTTGCAATTTATTACACCATATATTAGAATTCTATAATAAGTAGGGTGTTGTATATATTATGCGAGAGTGTGGAATATTAAAAATTATAATTAACCTAGTGGGCAAATACTTTATACATCATCCGACTTAACATATATAATTATATAATTATATATGTAATTATATAATGGGAGTAATAAAAAAAATAGTACTTGAAAGAATGAAATAGATATGAGATCCAAGAAGATCAATGCTAAAAGTTAAATGTTTAGTATATAAAATGCCCTTTGATCTTTTTAGTTGGTTTCTTTCAATTTTGTGCACAATGCTTTGAAATTTTCAATTTCTACCCCATTATTTTATTTTATTTTGAAAAAGAAGGGTATTCATCACAAATTTTTGTTAAAATATCTAGCAAAAGTTAAATAATTAAGGGTAAAACTAAAATTTTTAAAAAGTTAAATGCAAGTACATAAATTAGGTTTATGATTTATTTACTTAAAAATTTCCCTAATCCAAGTACATGATTTTAATTTTGCTCTTTTTTATTTTTTTTAATTCAATAAGACATGATGGATGTGAATCTCCGACCTTTAGTAGAGTAAATATGATATTGATTAGCTGGATTAAGCTTATATTCCTACCACTTTAATAATTTGATATTTTAAAAGTTCTAATTTCAATAAAAAAACTCTTAACAAAAGGTGTTCATGATAGGCTATAAATGAAGTGACATGTGTCCGTGCATGAATCTAGATTAGTTTAAGCTATGGACATGATACTTGACCACATACATTCGAAAACTTAAGTTAGAACTTAGTTAAATTGCATAGAGATCTCGTACCTCTGAGAAGGTGGGGCTCTACCGTTTATRAGGGAGATTTCTCTCTCAAATCGACATTAAGGATTGACTTTTTTCAAGTTGGTAATAGGTGATTTATCGATTTTGTCTTTGACCCAATCTGACATTCAGATATGTATTTCTCGAACTAACGGTTTCACGTGACAAACTCTGAACCTACCCTAGTGAAAATTTTGTCTCTCTTCAACCCATGGAAGACAAAATTGAAACTAAAGAGGCATTGGATATAATTTAGTTATAAAAGAAATAAAAATTTGAGGAGGTCATTTTAGGAAAAAGAGATGGAAAAATAGAGGGGAGAGAGAGAGAGAGAGAGAGAGAAAGGAGCCCCGTGAGAGAAAGTTTGGAGGGATTGACAGCTAAACACCATTTTAACGCAAACTCTTTTTCGCAGATATCGAAGTTATTTTTCTCTCTCTAAAAACTCTGTATTGTCTCATTCCCTCTCTCATCACGTGCAGATTCCTCCACTGAACACGTTAGGCCCTCCCTTTATGCACGTGCCACCCTTCCTCTCCCCTTCACCCCAGTCTTCTTGGACCTTCCCTTCTATATACAAAGAGGTTGACTTCGCCAAAATTTTCCCTTTTTCTTTTGTTTTGTTTTTTATTTTCACTTTTTTTTTTTTTTACTTTCTCTCCCTCTTTCACATCTAATTGAAAAAATTCAAAAAAGATCTGCCTAACACAAACATGGAAGAGTATGGATAAGAAAACTGTGTAAGATATCGAGAACCCTTTAAATCACTACATTACTTGATTCAAATGATTCTCACGAAGGCCAAATTGTACGAGGAAGTCCAATTCATTTTTTTCTTATTTAACTTGAGATTAAGGAAAAATACTTCTTTTTTTATTGTACAATCAAGGAATTAAAAAATAATTATTATAGTATTGTTGTTTCATTTTTTTTAATGAAAACTATCCGGTAAAATAATTAGATAAAATAGCTTCGACCTTGCTACATTTTCTCTTCGTGACCATTTTACCACGGTAGAGGGTGAATTTTAATTTTAAAATTTAAAATTTTCATTAACCAAAACAAGAAATTTAGCTGATTTGTGTTCACGGGATGGGGCAAGGAATGTATTCTTTATCTTTGTCTTGGTTTAGGTGATGGAAATAAAATGTCTACAAAACGAGGAGTTTAAATGGTAATTAGCTACTCGGTTTAAGGCAAATTCTGGTAGTGGACTCAGTCCTCTGAACCCAACCAGAATTAGTTTAAATTGAAATGTCTAAATCTCTGAGATATTCATAAATGAATTAAATTTATCATTAAATTTTTAGATTAAGTATGATATCAGAGACGGAGATCGTGTGTTCGAATCCTGTATTGTTGTTTACTCTTTATTTATATTAATTTCCACTTGTTGGGTTTTGTTGTATTGAGGGATGGTTTATTCATTCTCGATATGATTGCAAAAATACTCGAATCTAGCTACAATCAAGATAGTTAGAAATCATTCAAATCTTGAAAAAAGAAACATCTAAAACAACTTGAAGAATCAATATATGCAAATGAAAAAATTAATCTTAATCAGAAGAAAGCGTGAGTTTAAAGTTAAAATTGCCTTAATTTGACTTCAAAAAAGTAAATATTTTCTTTATTACTATTATTTCTACTATTTCTGTCCATTAAAAGAATAATTAGAGATTCGCCTCAACGCAATTCACTTCCTTTTTTTCCTCTCTTTTTTGAATCAATTATTTCTTCGCATTTCTTAATGAACCAGCCTGCCATGGAAATTGGGGCAACTTCTTTATTTTAAGGTTCAAATGTTTAATTATTTAATCTTTATTTGTTTGATATTACATAACTTTGCTTATTTTATATACAACAACAAGATCATGATGTTACAATAAAATATATGTGGTGAAACTTTCAAAAAGTTAAAATAAGAAAGAAAAAATAGTTGGCAAACACATTTTATATCTCATTCAAAAAAATAAATAAAAAATAGATATTATTAAATGAGATTTTAGATTAAATTAGAATTTTAGTATCTGATCTAACTCACAATCTCTTAGTTAGAGGTATATATCAATTGTCGTTGAACTATGTTCACTTTAACATTTGAACTTTATATTTAATAAGTCTTTAAACATTAAAAAAATATCTAATAGGTCTTTAAACTCTCGTATATGTTTGCTTAATGGATCCTTGAATTTTAGAAAATGACTAATAAATCTCTTACTTATAAGACATAAAATTGAAAGTTGAAAATTTTACTAATCACTTTTTCACACGACTTTAAAAGTCTAGGAACTAAAAATTTTAATCTAACATATAGAGTTTATAATGCACATAAATCTAGTATATCGATAATATATTTAGAAAATTAAATTTAACATAACCTATCATTTTTTATAGTATTAAAATATGTTTGAGGATAGTTTTAGCATGACCAAAAGTATTTTGTCACGAGAAAAAAATTTCTCCCTCAAAATTACCATATCTAAGAGTCACATAAAAGTGATTTTACAAAAGGTCAAAATTATTAAAGTAATTTGTGATAAAACACTTTTTTAGAGTGTTTTTTTTTTTTACCAAAATACTTAACCAAAAGACTTCAAACACACTTTTATGAGTATAAAGTTAAATATCGAAGTAATTTACTCATCCAATAAATATTCCTAACCGCATAGTAGGTGATACCACAAAGCCCAAGACTCTTGACACTATGTCATCTCCCACAAGACGAAAATATTTAAATTTACTATAACCTACCAACTTAAATTCCATAAAGTGCGATGATACAATTGAAAAGATCATATAGCAACATTTAAATCTCGACTTTTTTTTTATAATATAGCTCTTTAGTTTTTTACCCCTATAACTCGAGACATTCGTGTTCGATCAAATGCCTAAATTCAAGTGACATCGACAATTCTTCTTTCATATTAAGCCTATTCAAATATTTGAATCCGAGACTTCATGATAGATGATACACAAAGTCTAATGCCTTTGTCAATGGAGTCTTCCGCGTCTTCGGCGAGGGGTTTAAATCTCAAAAATCGAAGTAGAAAGAGGAAAATCAAGAAGTTAAGTTGCTATTTATGGAGATTTTATTTTACCACAAACATTGTCTTGATTGCACACAAACAAACCGCATATGTACCCACCTATTCACGTGTACCCATTAATCATCACAACCGAACAATTTCCTATCACAATTCACAACACAAAAGTTTGACTTACTCCCAAGTTACTTATTTCCCCTCCTCCACCATATTACAATAGCATTTTGAAAGGCTAAAAAAACCCTACGTACAACAATTCTGTGACCAATGGACTCTTTGCTTCCTTCCAAGAAGAAAAAACATGATCTAGAGGTGAAATAGATCTGGTTAAGTTTGATGGATGGTGAGAGCTGATCCAATCGAATCAGATGAACTAAATTAAATCCAAAGAGAAGAAAAGGACGAGTAGAAGGCCAATTTAATTGAAACTTGTTTTCATGGAGGGTAGGGTGAAAATTGACCCCTCCTTTCCCATCGAAAGAGTAGACAAATTCTCAACACCTTTTTCACATATGTGGGCCTTTTTTTCCCTTTAGAAAGGATGGAGGTGAAATCAAATCAATCCATAAACAATAGAGAGAGAGAGAAAAATGTAGTTTCTCTCGGAAAGCAAAGCAACAAACAAATGAGGGTGCAATATCTTAGATTAAATTCTCTCTTTAATTTGTTCATCCAGAGGCCTCTCTTTTTGAAAGACGGTTGTGTCCCTCGGTCTTCTGTTTCATTCTCAAAGTCTTTGAACTTACAAAGTATTATTTCTGTATAGTAGACCAATTTGTTAACGTACCCGAACCATTACGTACCCGAACCATTTTTTATTAATATAATGACATGAACCCTTGTTGCTATTGCATCCTCCCCTACTTAATACAATGTTTTATCTTGAATAATTAAGAAATTGTTTTCTCTACTACTTGCTGCATCAAAAACTAAATCACAAGCTTCCAATATATATATATATATACTAGTTCGATTCTATCCAAGGGAATAAAAATTCGGTAAAATTACAAAGTAAATAACATGATTCGACTTGGTTCGGTTCAACTTGCAGAGTCCAAGAGGGGTTTTGAATTTTACAATAAGTACAATATTTGGGTGTGTTGTGTGATGCAATTATAGAGATTAACGTGGTCTGCGTGCATGGTTTTGGTATTAGACTTTGATTTGATTTATTTGTCGATGTTTCTTTAATTTCCCTTCCTCCTCTTCTGGTGCAGCTGGCCATGACAGCTGATTGATAATTCAACAACACACTATCTTCCACACATCACCCCCCATACAAATCTATATATATTTCAATGTTAAAACTTGTCAATTTTCTTCTTTAATCATTACTTGAAGGAAAATTTCCTAGTCTGTTAAAAGGATCTAAACTTTGTTAAGTTTATACCGTAAAGTGAGTTTGCTCCTCAAATAGTCCATCTGTTTTGATACAATATCGGAGTCCTACAAGCTAAAACGAATCTCCGGTCTTAAAGTGAGATTCTGCTCAACATTGGTGAGTCTAAAAGAACCACCATCTTAAATATGGAAAAGTTAATTTGGATCGTTTGGCCAGTTGGGTTGAATCTAAATAAATGAAAACTCTATGGAGATTGAATTGGTTCAAGGGTTCACCTAAAATATATTTGTGTTTAACCCAATCAAATCGAATTATTATTAATTTTAAAATCATTTACTTTATATACCATAAAATTGTATGGTGATATGATTATTTTAATTTGGATTATTTATTTTCGAACAACTTTTAAAAATAACTTTTTGAGTTCTTTTAGTGTAATTTTTCGTTTATGTTAAATGTTCAAGATATTAGAATTTACTTTTTATTATAGAATCTTTTAATGAGGGATCTGAATAACCCAAACCAACTCAACTCAAATAATATGTTTCATGATTGGGACGGGTTGGGTTCAATAGTTCATATGGTTACATCGTTTGAGTTGAATTGAGTTGGGTCTAAAAAGTTCTTCAACTCATATCCAGCTCAATCCATGTACACTCAATCTCCACTAAAATCAATTAATTAATAATATGTTATGTGTTTCTTTATTATATACTAAATCAAAATATTGATATACATATCTCTGCGTGAGAACGACAAACGTCCCACGTTGACTAAACAAGGAAAAGATTGTGGTTAATAAGACATTTTCAATGAAATCAAAAGCATGACTATAAAAAAATTATGTCAAAAGTAGATATTTACATATCACCGTAGAAATTATGTGAAGAAAATTCATTGTCCTAAAAGGTAAAAGGTAAAAGGTAAGTTACACCAACGCTAATTTCTTAAATTTTTTGATGGGGTGTTGTGATTTGATAGCTAGGTAGAGGGACATATAGGAGATTGGTTGGACATGTAAATATTCAAGAACTAACAATATCATTTATTTATAATTTATTAAAATTGTCATGAAAATGTCTGGTTATATGTTTCATCCACCAATATTAATGATAAATATTAAAGATAAATATAATTCAAAGTTTGAGAACGCAATTAAAACTTTATATATTGAAAGAAAATTATGTGAAAAAGGATACTTTAATTAAATATTTTATGATACTTTTGGCCTTTTGTAGTTAAACGACATGATTAGGGAATGTTCTCTGTTTAAATTAAAAATTAGAGATAGAGCAATTTGAAAGAAAATAATTAATAATATTTAAATGGTTGATATTAAATGTCACATCAAATGGAAGAAGAAAATAACAAATTTGAAATCAATACAAATAGTGCTTTCATTTGGAAATGTGTCTCGTGATATTCTCTATATATCATATAAATATATTACTAATAAAATTTAAAAAAAAATGTGGAGAATTCTAAGTAAATAATGCCTGCAGAAAAGCAGAAGATGGCTAGAAATCTGTGTGTACACTATACTCCAAATTTATGGATATAAATATTAGAATCTTACACATTTTAATTAATATTTTTTTTATTATAATCAAATTTATTTTCTGTTTCTTGATTAACCCTAGCTAGTGATTACTTATGGTCTATGCATCAATAAAAAAATTAGATCCTACCGTTTTAAATCGATAATATATATTTTAATTATTTGAATTATGTTTAACATTATTTATATTTATATATTTTAATAGGTTTAATTATGGAAAGTTATATTTCCTCCCTATTTAACCGGTTCAGATTTGAGACATTATTCGCGTCCTTAATAGAATCTCATAAATAAATTCATGATGCTTTACCTTTTAGTTTTTGACACCCTAGTACATCTTTTCTTCCTTCATAAATTTATTTTCTTAATTAAACACATGTATTACAAATTATACGCAAAACCCATTATTCTAATACCACGTCATAAAAGTACACTTCTCTACAATGATATTAGCATCGGTGATTAATTTATTATAACCTAATTAAAATCGAGAAATTGAAAAAGAAAACCTAATATTTATATAAATATAAGGTCGATAAAAATACAGAAACTCATGTGTGATTGGATTGGTTGATTGATTGTGATCCAAAACATACACATAATTCAAAGAGAGATAGCATCAAGGACAAAAATGGATTGACAGATGGAAGTTGTCAAAGTCATTTATATATAGAATTAAATATTATAAAATTAGGAAAATAAAAATAGAGAGACAAAAGAAATAATTCAAAAATCAATCAAAATCATTGATTTTTTGGATGAGTGTGGGGTCTCTCTGTGTAGTAGAGGAGATTTCAAGTCACTGAAGCCTCTCTGTTGTTTGATGTGAGAGTTAGGCTATAATAATATGAAGGGGTTCACGGGCTTCTTCTTTATTTATGAAAACTATTTTTTCTTTTTCTTTTTTCTTTTTTTTCTCCCTTTCAAAATTCATATCCACATGGGATAGAAAATAGTGAGATTTGTCGATTCGGTTCGGTTTGAGTGATATTCTTTCTGGCTTCCACCCGACATTTTGGTTGAAAGTTTATCGAATTGAGATGACTATTGAATTGTACGTAAATAAAAGAAAGTTTAAAAATTTTACAAAAATAACATGGTCTAAATTAAATTTAAACTAGCATGTACTATGCACGTTAATAAAAGTCACACTTTTGTTATATTTGAAAAAAAATAAAAATATTTGTTAAATTTTTAAAAATACATATATTTAATGTGTGTTGGATAGTGAATTTTCTAATTTTACTCTTTTGTTGGTTCAATCAATTCATTTGTCTTTTGAATGGGATGTATTTTACTTATTTCGGTATATTGAATTTTTAAAAAATTGAATTAATTTATGTTCAAGATAAGGTAATTTATTAATCTTATATTCAATTTTCGTTTTCTTCTCAATTATTGTTTTTACCATTTCTCGATCAATGTAATTGATAGATTAGTTGTTGAAGTTTTGATTACACTTACTTTAATATCTATCCGTTATTACATTAGAAAAGACTTTTCGAAGTCTAGATAATTTAAAGTTAAGATTCGAATCCCGTCAACTCTATTTTTTTCAAGAAAATAACCGTACAAATATAAACGCGAAGATTCGAATCTTCAACCCATAAAAAAGATTGCTAATACTTTTGAGAAAGAGGTTTAATTCCCTCCGCACAACATGTAATTACTTTTTAGAAATTGGATAAATTAGAACTAAATCAATGTAACCTAAACTAATTAATAATTCAACTCATCGAATTTCGTATTGAGTTGTCCTTATTTCATGGTGCCCAATGCCCTTGTCTCCTTTCCTCACATGTGGGATTGCTATGATAAAAGCCAAAAGCTAATTTGATAAACTTTGAAAAATCCACNATATATATATATATATATATATATATAAAAGTCAAATCAAATCAATTAACCTAGAGGTCATATATGAATTTTCAATCAATCAATCTAGGTTTAGCATTCAAACATTTTAACAAAATTTGATTGGCCCTTATATATTTTTAACATTTCAGGATTGAAGACATAAACTTGATTATTTGAAAATCTTGCAAAAATTATAGACTAAATATATCAAATAGTTTCTACTTTTTTTGGTTTTTATTAAATGTTTTCAATTAAACCTTTCTATTAAAAAAAATTGTTAATAAAAAGTTACTTGAGCGTCACTTGAACATGTCATAGATGAATTTTGGTTAGCTTGATGACTTTCGTTGATGGAGAGAGTTTTGTTGCATATGTCAAATAGCATCCGTGTTATGTTGTTTATTTGTCTAAATATGTTAATAAAACAATAATTTAATCGTACATCAACTTTTTATCAACCAATTAAAAAAATTATAAAAGGATCAAAATGGAACATTCTCTAACACTAGAGATAAAAATAGAACTTTAAAAAGATTAAAGAATAAATCGAGAATTACTTTTTAAAAAAAACTTATATTTAGTCAAAATTACATTTATTTTGCCATAACTAATACTAAAAAATGTATATAAAAAAATAAAGAGTAAAAAGTATTAATCCACATTTATTTTGAAAGCTACAAGGTAAAGAAAAATTCTTCTTCTTTCTTTTTTTTTTAATACAAAAAAATTCTGTTTATACTTTTTTGCTTTTGACATTTTTGGAACTTTGTTAATAGTTCGAATTTCGAAAGTCCAAAGAGTTCCATGGACTTATTCTTTGAACACTAAAATTACTTATATTCAATATTCAAGATTAAGTTTTTGCACATATTTTAGTTTAAACCCTTTAATGGAAGTATTTAAAAGTATCAACCACTTCGAACCCACTTTTTAGATAATTATATAAATTTTAATATATATATATATTTTTTTTAACTAATTTAATTTTTTTGAAAGAAATATTTATTTATTACCAATTTACTTTATATCTTTTAAAAAGCGTTTTTAGTAATTTGAAATAAATATATTAAACATGCTCTAAATTTTTATTATTTAAAATGTTATTATCAAAAAATAAACTCAAACACATATTAAATCAAATCTTAAATGAACTCAAATAAACACTTATTATATAAGTGTTTTCGGGAACAAAATTAAATGTTTCTTGGAAAAGTATTTAAGTTATATTTATCTATTTTAGAATTTCTCAAACCACTTTTGATTATTGAAAAAATTTAACAAAACACTTTCAATTGGCACAGTAATTCTTTAAAATACTATGTTGGTCTCTCCACGTATTTATGCTATTTTAATTTTGGTAGTTTTTAAAAGTATTTGTTTTACTTTTTCAGCATTTCACAAAATCCATTTTGATATATTATTTTAAACATGGTAGGAAAATGGTGGTGACTGTTGAAAACAAATGATTAGCATTTGGTAATAAGAAAATTGAAAGAAACCAAACAAAAATGATAATTTAGCCTTAAAAAAAACTTCGTTTTATATAGAATGGATCCCTAGAAGAAAAAAAGGATCATGCCTTTTGATTTGGAGATTTATGTAGGCACAAAATTCGAAAACCTTAAAAAAAGAGGAAGAAGGATTTTTTTAAAAAAAAAAAAGAAAAAGAAAAAGCATTAAATGACATTATACTAAAAAATATTAATAAAAAAAACATCATCATTTTCTTGCTCTTAGCCTTTTGTGTTAATGTTACAAATATTTATTGCTTGTCTTGGACAAGTCTATCATTCCTAATGCTAACAAATATTCAAGCATCTCGTGTCATTCCATGTTAAAAAGAAATTTTTCAAAGTCAATCTAAATACAATTTAGTAGTAACATTGTTTCTCATTTTTTGTTTTACCTTTTCTTCTTTTTTAATAAAAAAAAGATAGAATTATATTTTTGTTTCTGGTTCTTTACTTTTTAATTAAAGAACGTAAACATATTTGATAATTATTTCGTGTTTTTCTTTATCTACAATTTTAAGTAAAAAATAAATGTTTTATGGCGAAATTAATTTTTAATTAAATATTCACAATTTTGAAGTTATATTTAATTTTTAATATTTACTTTATATTTTATGAGCCAATAATGATAAACTAATGTTTTATTTATGTTGTTTGCAAAAAAGGACTTGATTTGATTTTGTTGTTTCTAAAATTTCTATTCAATTTTAACAATGTTTCTTAAAAATAAGAGTCGAGAAACAAGAATGGTTATTAAATACTTATGTTTTTAAAAAATTAGAAACAAAAAACAAATGAAAACATTACCAAATGGATTCTAAAGTACCTATATTTTTTCTAAGGTTGAAGATTCAATTCTCACCTCTATATTCGTCGGGCTAAAACTATGTGTTTTTTTCCGAGTTGGAGAAGATTTTTTTTTTTTTTATTGTTGTGGTTAATCGAGAATTTGTTTTCTTCTATAAATAAAATATGCACCTATAATATTTGCAGAAAAATGACTTCTAGGGCTTTTCTTTGGGCTAGTTATTTTTTTCCTTTCAAGTTGGGCTTTAACAATTATTCGGTTGACTATCTGTGTCTGTGTTTTCACTTTCCAAAAGGCCTATTTAAAAGCTTGACCTTTTTTTAAAAAGAATATTGTGTTGACCTTTTTTTAATTATTTGATTTTGTGGCTAGGTGGAGCCGTTTTGAGGAAACAAATATTACAATTCAAATGAGAAGGTGAAAGATAAAGTTACTTATACCTTAAGTAGATGTTTCTGACATGAGTTGGACGCCTTAAGCTTTTAAGGTTCAAGTTTGAGTTTAAAAAAATTATATGGTGGTTATTTAAATAGTGGACTACAATTCAAGCTTGTTGATTTCTCGATTAAACTCGAAGTTTGATAACTCCTCATCATATGTGGATTGAGCTTAGGAAATAAAACACACCCTAAATCCAATTCACTGTCGAAACATCCTCTAAATAGTTTTTTTTTTTAATAAAATAAGCTTCACGAATAGTAACGATTTTGAATAGCCACAAAAATCAAATTCCTTTCACGCAGCACAAGAGAGCCAAGTTAAGATTTGAGAAATCCAAAGCGTATTAGCATTTGAACTAATAGTTTTAGAGGCTAATCTATGTGCTATAGAGTTTGCCTCTCTTTGAACTTGAACAAACGAAATTCCACAACAAAAAGCAAATTCACTAATGTCTCTGAGTTTATGTTCCATCATCGTTGATGTTTTCGATTTCCTTAAAATAATCTTGCCAGTGAATTTAAATAGGGAAATTACCCAAAAAAAAATCGATCCAAACATAACATGGTGATGATGACCCGAAAAAACCGACCAATCCAACCCATACAGCTTGAGTTGAGTTAGGTCCGAATAAATGAAAACTCTATGGGTTTGGGCTTGTTCAAGGGTTCACCTAAAATAAGTTTGAGTTGAACAAAACCAACCCAAATTTATTATTATTTTTAAAATTATTTATTATCCTTACAATAAAATTGTATAGAAATATATTTATTTTAATTTTACTCCATTCATATTTTATTTCACTCCCTTCAATAATTCTTTATGTATTATTTATTAATCAACCTACTTTTTCAAATAACGTTTTAAGGTTTTTTTAGTGTAGTTTTTCAACATGTACTTACGGATCTTGATTCAACTTTAGAAAATATACAAATAAATGTTTAATATTTACTTTCTTTTGTTATACGATATGTTGAACGAGTGATTCAAATAATCCAAATCAACCAAACTCAAATATTTCATGGTTGATTTGGGTTGTGTTTATTATTTAATAAGATTTATTTGAGTTGAATAAATTTATAGCTTGAGTCATTGGATTAGGTTTAAAATGTAGTTCAGATGCGACCCRTCCAGTACCTTTAGATTAATAAGAAAACATTATAGATGTTTTTTAAGTAAAAAATGGATTTTCTTATAAGAAAAAAGAAAAGAAAAAAGACTTAAATTTATGCAGGGGAACAAATAATGGTGATGAAAAAACATTATAGATGTTCTTTTAAGTAAAAAAATAGACTTAAATTTTTTATAAAAAAAAGAAAAGAAAAAAGGACTTAAATTTATGTAGGGAACGATGAATAATGGTGAAGAAAAATTGGTGGAACTTTCTCAAGAATTCAAACTTACAACCTCCTGATTAGAGGTATGTGCCAATTACCGTTGAGCTGCTCGCTTTAACATAATAATATCTTTGTTATTATATAAATAAAAATATATATATTTTCTAGTTAGTATATTTAGAAACTGCATCGCACTATTCTCTCTCATAGTTTAATAGTACATTTTCTCTCCTATTAATTATATGTAATTATTTATTATATATATATATATATATATATATATATATATATATATATTCTTCTATCCTTCTTCATTCTCGCTTCTGGAATTTTTCTTCCTTAATACTAAATTTCTTCATTTTCTTTTTTCATTGTTATTTAACTTTTCTTTATTTTTGATATCTTAATTTTCTTTTTTTTTTCATTACAACATATATATTTCATTCAAATCCACCAGTTTTTGGTCGGGATATATACTTCAACCATTTGAACTAGCATTCTCCTACATCCGATGCGTCCTGGCTGTGCAACATGCTTACTAGTAAAACAATTAGAAGGTCACTCAATTGAATATTGCTCTCAGTCAAGCACGCTTAACTTTGAGTTCGAGTTACCAAACATGAATGTGCACTTTTAAGTCTTTTCTTAACCATGCTTTCATAGTATCAGGATCCCTCTCATTTGAATGTGATATCGGTTTCTTCTCTTCCTTCAAACTAATAAAATTTGTATTTGAACAATAAGAAAAAATGTTTGTTTATTTTATTTCAATATTTTCATTTTGTTTGTTATTTTATTTCAAATAGTTAACTCATTGTTTTGTATCATGTAATCAGTATTATAATTAGATTTTATTTGGTAAATATTTTAATATATTGTTTTTTATCCATAAAATCGGGATCTCGACATTTACATCGACATCAAMATTTTTAATGTGGACACTACATTAAAAAAATATATATTTTTTATTTATATAATAATAAGATATTTTACACGTAGGACTAGAAATTTTCCGTATCACAGCCGGAGATGGCCAGGCCACAGTCACAGCTTTGAAAGTGGCGGAAATCGTTACTCCTTCCGCTTCCCGGTGCAATCTCCTCGGCCAACACGGAAACTTGCGGTTTAAGCCGAGAAATAACTTCCCATGTCATTCCGATTCTCCTCCGACGGTTCCCTTTCCTTCTCCTTTTCCGACTCTTAGATTCATCCTCAAATTCTCAAACCTATAAATATCTCTGCACCATCCAAATTCCCAATGTCGATCATCCGTACAGTCCCGATTTCGCCGTTGTCGAATCAACTTCATCGACTTCTATTCGCCTCGTCGCGATTTCCCGGCGGACGCAGTTCTCGATTGCTTCAATTTCGGCGGATGGATTCGATTGTCGCTTCCGCAATCAGCCATGTGAGTTTCGTTTTTCCTTTGGAGTGTTCTATTGGATAATGGAAATAACCAGTCATTATAGGCTTAGAATTAACTTCGTTGCATGAATGTTATTCAGAAGGGTTCTGTTAGTAATTGAGGAAGAGTGAGATTGTTGGTCTCTTTGTTTTCTTTCAATTGCGTAGATAACTGTGTTTGGAGGCTGTTAAATGTCTAATTGCTCTTATAATCTTTACAGAATGGAGCACTAACAGAAAATTCGCATAATAGAGGTCATAGTTCAGATATGGTAATGGTGGGAGAAATTCCTGTGTATCTAAATCGCAAGAGATATGAAGAGGAATCTTCATCTCCGTGGTCTGTAAATAAAAGCGATGATTTTGAGTTGGGAAGAGAGCGAAAAAGGACTCCTGCAAATGTGCCAAATTCTTACCATGATGATAAGTTTCAACCAGTTTCTAGACAAAATAATAAAACAAGAAGCCGGATGGATTTAGGGTTGGAAAGATCAATTAATACAAGCTCATTTCAAGTGGAGGGGTCGCCATTGTTGAACAACAACAGTCAGCAGAATGAATCATCTCTGCCTAAACAATTTGGGAAGAAAAATGAACCGTTTTGCATCCAGAAATGCCAGTATATGGATATCGATTACAAAAATTCTCTAGTAACGGACAATTTGCATCCCTTTGAACAATTCGATATTCGTCCCTACGAGAGAAGAAGTAATGCAAAACCCGGAGCTCATTGGCAAGTTAAAGGCAGGGATGAGTTTCAACCAGTGTCTAGACAAAATACTAAAAGAAGAAATCGGGTAGATTTAGGATTCCAGAGATCAAATAATACAAGTTCATTTCAAGTGGAGGGGTTCTCATTGCTGAACAACAACAGTCAGCTGGATGAATCATCTCAGCCTAATCAATTTGGGAAGAAAAACGAACCGTTTTATGTCCAGAAATGTCAGTCTATGGATATCGGTTCCAAAAATTCTCTAGTCATGGACAATTTGCATCCCTTTGAACCATTCGATATCTGTCCCCATGAAAGAAGAGGCAATGCGAAACCCGGAGCTCATTGGCAATTTAAAGGTAGGGACACTGTGAAAGTAATGGAGCATGTTGCTGAAGCTAGTAATTATAGAGTGCTGAGACCTGGAATGGTTTTACTGAAGAATTACATTACTCTACATGAACAGGTACTTTTTTACTCAAAGTGTTAATAATTATATGAACTTATAGATGTGAACAAGAGGTCCCATGATCATTTTGATGCTATTTAAATTCATGTTGGGGTAATAGACATTAGCCTGTCTTTACTAACTCGAACAACTTAACTTCCAGTAGTTATAAGATTTCCAATTTTATCTATTGGTAAGAGGTGCTCTGTAGTTTCAACTCTTTGTTGGTCTTCCTATTCTATGCCGCGTTTACATTGCTTAATCTGATCTGTTTTCCCATTTGGAAGTTTGTAGAGTTAGTTATCTGAGAATCCATTATTGTTGTTGTAGGTCAATATAGTGAAAACTTGTCAAGAGCTTGGAGTTGGCCCAGGGGGATTTTACAGGCCTGGTTATAAAGATGGTGCAAAACTTAGGCTTCAGATGATGTGTCTTGGTTTGGACTGGGATCCTCAAACAAGGAAATATGGAGATAAGCGGGCAGTCGATGGCGATAAACCACCAGAAATACCTCCTAAATTCGCAATTCTAGTTACAGAAGCACTTAAAGATGCACATGCCCTGATCAAGAACAAATGCAATACGGGTAACGTAGAAAGCATACTTCCATCAATGTCTCCTGATATCTGCATTGTGAACTTCTATACAACGAGCGGAAGACTGGGTCTGCATCAGGTTGGTGCTTTGCTTTTCGAGCATAATGTTAGTTTCATCTCTATATGTTATTACATTTCCAAATCCATGAGTGATGTTGTATTACAATTCATGCAGGATCGCGATGAAAGCAAAGAGAGTCTCGTTAGCGGACTACCTGTTGTTTCGTTATCATTAGGCGATTCGGCAGAATTCTTGTATGGAGATCGAAGAGATGTAGATAAAGCAGAGAAGGTTATATTGGAATCAGGTGATGTTCTGATATTTGGTGGAGATTCTAGGCATGTATTTCATGGAGTATCTTCAATCATACCGAATTCGACACCTAAGTTTTTGCTTGATCATACCGGTCTTCGTCCCGGGCGTCTAAATCTTACCTTTAGAAAGTATTAACACACTGCAGTGTCTGTTCTCTCCTTTTGAGCTCCTCTTTTATCCTGTACAAGTGAGGGGTTGTATTTATCCATTAGATGATCATCTATATATATACATGGAATATTGTGATTCTTGAATGTAATTATTGCCTGTTTCAGCTTCATGTACTTCGGATACTTGTTCTTCTCACTACTCGGTAGATTTTCAGTGAATAATGAAAATTCTTTATGCAGCTCGCCCTACCGAAGTACCAAAGGCTTTCGGGGCTTACACCCCCGACCTAAAAAAAGGCTTTCAGTAGCACTCGGTAGATTTTCAGTGAATAATGAAAATTCTTTAACTTTGTGAACTTGCTACAAGTCAGTCTAGAAGGCAGTTAGAGAGTGATTTTGAGATTTATTATCCTCATCCTAATCGCGATCAAAATTTTAAAAATGGTCGGAACAACAAACATCCATCTCGTTAGCATTTTATATACTTGGAGCATAATCACCCAAGACCATCTAAGTGACTAGTTTCCAAAAGTTTAGAATTGTTGTCGACAAAGATGACGGTGAAAGGGTTTTTTTTAGTACAACAAATATGACATATATTTGAACTTTCAACATAAAAAAGAGTATGTATTATTTACCATCGAATAATACTCATTTTGATGGAGAAAGAACTTATTACAATATTAAAAAGATAATGAGATTTTGAATCACACAACAAAGTTTGTGATTTGGGCAACAAGTTAAAAATTAAAAAAGTTAATGTCATTATACCCTTGAAATCTTAAAATTACTATTTACAAGTTCATCTCTTTTTATTATTATTATAAAAAAAAATCATTTATGAGAGCATATTTGATAAATCAATTTTAAGAAGGAAAATACCTAAAAGCTTCGAGTGATGAGGACATGTCTTGTACTATTTTTCAACTATGGTAAATAAAGATATGCCATCACTAGTCATTACCTAATTAACCTAAATATTTTCATATGATTTGTTTATTTAAAAAGAAATAATTAGGAAATATCGACTGAAAGTGGCCTAAAAGGATGGTTGGATGCATCATTCCCTAATTTAGACTCAATTTTCTTCCAGGTTCACCTAGTTTTATTATCTAAATTGAAAGATAATTAAATATATAGGTCCTTGTCTTTCTTATGCAATGATCTGAGAGCCAACAAAGATGGATTTTTTTTTATTAATATTATATGTCTTAATAATATATTTAAAAATAAGGTTGTTTGGAAGATAATGTATTCAGTGTGCTGAATATTGTAATATGTTCTATGATTTGTCGAGATGATATTGATTGTCGAGATGATATTGATTGTTGCGGTGAAGGGAGGATCCCAATTGATAGAAAAAAAAAATCAACAACTCCTTAGAGTTATATGGGCTTAGAAAAAGTAGAAAAAATAATAAATAGAGTGATAATTTGAGGTACTTGGACAAAATTGAACATTTTCTCTTCATAGATATTTGTCATTTTACACTCCATATTCTAAAAAATATTTACCAATAGAATGGAGTCTCTGTCTATAGAAATACTTAGAGACACGATTTCACGTTTTTAAAATCATCTAATAGTCCAATTTTTCCTTTTTCATTGGAATCGAAGATGCTTGAAAACTCTTTTTTTTTTCTTTTTAATTGTTTATCTGGGTAATTTTTACCAATTTACCACGGTTTTTTTTAGTTATTTTTAAGAACTACATTATTTTACCATTTAAAGAACAAAATGGTATAACCTTTATGACCTTTTATTTTACCATTTTCATCACATTTTTTTCATCATTAAAAAATAAGTAAAAATACCCATATTGGCAAATAAATTAAAAATTGTCCCAATTTTTAATGTGTGAGAATTCACCCTCTAAACCTTAATTTAAAAAGATGAGAACTATTTCACCAAACACATGTTTTTAATGGGTGAAAATAGAGGGGATAATGCATTTCCTTTATGTGTTTTATATTTTCACAAAAAGTTAATCATATTTGCCCCATGGAGATAATGTGTTTTCTTTATGGGCTCAACTATATAATATACTTTCTTTCATGTCCGTCCCCCGTTATAATTTATACCCCTAATTGCCATTTTTAGAATTATTATTTTATATCTATCTCACACATTTTTTTAAATAATTAATTGGTTGCTTCTACTCTCTAATTTAATGTTTTTTTTTTTTAACATTTTGTTTCACACAACTTTTATAACATTTTCCCGACACAATTTTGTTATAACAATCGCTTTTCTTAATCTTTTACCACATAATTTAAAATAAATAAAATATAATTTGTAATTTAAATGATATAAAAATTTAAATCATTATTTTATAAAAAATTGATGGTGCACAATAGCTAAATCTCAATTGCACATGATTTTTCATTTTTAAAACTACAATTTACCAAACACTAAGACTTCATTTGACAATACTTTCATTTTCGTTTTTTTTTTTAAGAAATTAATCTTAGAGAAACTTTTTAAAATGTGGTTAAAACTTCCCATTTATTTTTAGCGAGGTAAGAATAGAAAATTTAGAAACAAAATAGTGATTCAACCAACCTAATTTATTTTTATATTATCCTTTGATTTTTAAAAAGTACAATTGAAAGCAATTATTTAAGAAGTTACTACAGTCTCAAACTAAACTCGAAAATTGAAATTGTTCTAATCGGATTTCAATCCTTTTATGAATACGTTTGAACTTGCTGGACTATTTGTGGAACATTCAAAATGAATAGAAAAAGCTCTAACACTCTACTCAATAATGAGCTAAGGTATTCGCTCTCGAGACAAACAATTAGATTTGTATACCTGCATTTAGTGTTTATCTATATATTTATAAGCATTGACTTATGGGCCTCACTCATTTATCACTTTCTGCGATTACGTGATTCATGACGTGATACTCAAGGTAACAATTAGCAGGCGGTTACATGTAGCTTCATATACCTTCACTTGGCCTTTGTTAAAGTCCGAGCTTACATTGATGTTCTGAGGTTCTATTCATTGGGTTGCAGAAGTGAGGAGCGACGATGTCTCAACTCTTTCCGACTTCTCTACTTCTGTCACGTGAAAGGTCGTTTCGATGGTCCCTATAGAATAAATAAAGTTTGTGAATAAAAATACTATTTGAACTCATTTTTATTTTAATATGAAATAAATTCCACGTGTTTAAAAGATGTGGTGATTGATATAGTGAGACCCAACAAACAACCACTCTTAAAGCTGTCGATGATCCCATCCATATTCTCACCAAAGCTTTGTTGTCACCATTTAAATATTTTAATCCCATGAGGTGCCTGAAGGTGATGGGTTTGATGTGACCCTCCAATCAAAATATTGTTTTTATGACTTTCACGCAATTACATGACAGCCATGTGACGCGGAGGACTGTCCTTATTCTCTTAATTTTTTTGGGAGCCCTCTTTCTTTCTTTTTTTTTCCATTAATTAATTAATTATCAATTAAAATGTATTTAAAAAATAACTATTAATTAATTTCATGAATAATT
>NW_019104517.1:1067015-1128735 GCF_001995035.1 Momordica charantia | reverse complement strand
CTAGTGGAAACCATCTACCAACACTAGTTTTGGGCCATACAAGATGCAAACAAGCTTTTGGGTTGTCCTGTTTTACAGTTGTTCATTGAATTTATTGTCAAAAGCAGTCATATGACTCATTTATACGTATTATAGATTAGGCAATAAGATATATATAATTAATGAACGGAATCTTGATATCTACACTCTTTGCATCACCAACAATATGAAATAAAAGTATTAAAAGGAAAGGTGAACATCTACTTTTTAGTTTCTAACTTAGTTGGCTTGTCTTTTCTTTCCATTTTATTTTAAATGCTGCAATTATTGACTAGACAAGACAACAGCCATGTGGCTTGGGTATGAAAACTATTGTGCATCGAAGAAAGAAAAATCCTTGGATTTTAGCTAGAGAAGAATAAGATGAGGATCACTATGATTAACCCCTTTTTTCCCTCGTCATCTCTGATGCCAAACACGGTTAATCTCGGATATATATTCCATTTTCACAATAGTGACGGGTTACATTATGCGGGGTTTTAAAAGAGTATAAACAAAATGTCAAATTGATTATGGGAGGGGATATCATGGGTATAGAGACGAGAGACGAGGATAATTATCTTTATAGGTATGTTGCTTTTGAGTGAAACCAAAAGTAAAAAATTATGTACAAAATAGATAATATCATATCATTATAGAGATACTTGGGGTACGGGTACCGTTGTCTTTTTTAACACATTATTATTAAGATTGTTTAATATTTGATTAATTTTTGGAGCTTCCGATTTGGCCGTATTACTTAGGTGGTCTTCTTCACCAATTCTGGGACGGAAGCCAACGAGTTAGCTATGATGATAGCTAGGCTTTATACTGGATGCCACGACATAATATCACTAAGGAATGCTTATCATGGAAACGCAGCGGGGACCATGGGGGCCACCGCACAGAGTAACTGGAAATTTAATGTCATACAGGTATCAGTTTCCTGTTTGTCTTTATTTATGTAATTTTATGAATACGATTTCTTTTTTGACACTTGGGAGGGTTGATGGGCAAAATTTGCAGGGTTTTTTTTTTCACAAAAGTGCATTAAGCTGTGCTTTTCGTGCCGCTAGCTTTTGAGTTCTGGGTTATTCTTTTCTTATATCTTCTTTCTGGAAATTATTGCTGCTCCACTTCCAATTTTATAGATATATTTAATGAGGGGCCTTGTTCTATATATTAATATGACCCCTCGATGATTACGATCGCTATTATTTCCCCTTTAAGAAACAAATGGGGTAGTTGTATACAAAAAGTAGCTACAACTCCCAAGATTTTTTTTTTTTCGGATCAATTTCTTCATGCCACTTTGGTTGTATTCAAAATTTGAGAAATACGTGCAATTGTCGTCTGCGCCATATTATCTGTATGTTTAAGATAAGGCATGGGCCACTGTTCAGCATACTTGTTCTTGTTCACTAAGGAGATGAACCTCCGTAAATTTACCAAGCTAGAGAACAACATAGACCAAATATCGTAAGCATAATTATCTAACAAAGATTCCCAATCGTGGAAACAGAGTGGAGTTCATCATGCTTTGAACCCAGATCCATACAGAGGTGTCTTTGGTGCAGATGGAGAAAAGTATGCAAAAGATGTTGAAGACTTGGTTGATTTTGGAACTTCCGGTCAAGTTGCTGCTTTTATATCTGAAGCAATACAGGTAACATTTCTTACTTTCTCAAGTACTTGCAAATGAAATTGATTGGCTCTATTTCTCCATTAAAAACCACAAATTCTACGGCTCAGGGAGTTGGGGGTATTGTTGAATTAGCCCCTGGTTACTTGCCTGCGGTGTATGAGACCATAAAGAAAGCAGGAGGCCTCTGTATTGCCGATGAGGTTCAGTCCGGATTCGCTCGTACTGGAAGCTTCTTCTGGGGGTTCGAGTCCCAAGGTGTTGTTCCTGACATAGTGACAATGGCAAAGGTTAATTTTCTCTCCCAAATCGAGTTAGAATTTAGCTGGACGGATTCATGGGGTTAGTTATTATTTCCTTTGTGTCCTATACAGGGCATTGGCAATGGTATTCCCCTTGGTGCAGTGGTGACCACTCCTGAGATAGCTGAGGTCTTGACTCGTCGCAGTTATTTCAACACTTTTGGTGGCAACCCTGTTTGTACTGCTGCTGGACTGGCGGTTTTGAGAGTGATTGAGAAGGAAAAGCTCCAGGAAAACGCCTTTGTGGTTGGCACCTATCTGAAAGATAAACTCACTGCTTTGAAGGACAAATATGAAAGTAATGTCACTGAACTCTCACTGTGATAACCCAATTAGAGAAAAAATGATTAAACAACTTAAAAACCAATACTTGGAAGAAAATTGTTTGCATAACATCTAATTGCTTGGTTACTGTAATTTCCTATTTGCATCTGTGCAGTTATTGGAGATGTGAGGGGAAGAGGACTGATGCTAGGTGTTGAACTTGTTACTGATCGTGAGCTGAAAACGCCTGCAAAAGCTGAAACTTTGCATGTGATGGACCAAATGAAAGGTTAGCCTTCACATCATAAAGTAATATGCAGGTATTTTTCTTCAGTTCCTGCTTATTGATGAAGTTTTTACTTTGGAATACAGAATTGGGAGTGTTGATTGGGAAAGGTGGATACTATGGAAACGTGTTCAGAATTACTCCTCCCCTCTGCTTCACCAAGGAAGATGCAGGTATTTTGTTAGTCCAATGCCCCATTAATTCATGCTTTTTACGCAGTGATATCATGAAACGGAGTGAGAAATAGAATTAGGAATCGGACATGGGAACCCCTAATTTTCAAACACTAAAACTCTCAAATCGATTTAATTTCAACCACATGGTTTAGATTAGACAAAGATCAAAACTCTCAAGACCAATGAACTCAAAACTCTCAAGACAAAGAACAAGTTCATTGGTTTGACATGCAACTTAAAGAAACATGAACTGTGAAATGATTCGAGAAGCTCTTGGCTAAACTTGAAATAAAAGCTCGAAGGCCAAATTAATTCATCCATACCCTACGGATCAGTTCCCAACCAAACTCTAAATTTCAGATCATAATCATAACTCCCAAAGATTTGGATACCCTACTTGATATATGTCCCAAAAGGATACAAGTTAGAAAGCAATAAAATTACATGAAAATGAGTAAATGATTTGAAGTGTCGAAACTTTTGGGTACAGATTTCCTTGCGGATGCAATGGACTATACATTGTCTAAGATGTGAAGTTTGAGAAGGAAGCATAAGAATAAGCAGTGGCATCTGGTGGTGATCATAAACACAGAGGCAACTGAATTCGTATAGTATCTCTCTCTCTCTCTCTGTTTTATTAAGGCTCTGTGTTTATAAGAAGTATTAATATATAACTTTTGTGTAGATTTGTACTTGGGTTATCTTGGCAAATATGAGTCAACACCTCGTTGTCTCTTCCCTTGAAATTCATGCCCTTTTTTTTCTCTCTCTCTCTCATTTCACCCCCATTGAATTCTTAATATTAAGGTTACATAGAGTAACGTTGTGGATATGGTCCTTTCTCTTTGGAATATTGGATCGTCAAGTTTTATTGTTTCATTTTCCTTTTTTGTCGATCATGAGGACATCTTCAGGTTTGGTTACCGTCGTGCATGAAAAACTCTTCGTTATGTATTTTCATGCACTTTGTTGATAATTTAGGTGTCGGTTGATGACCATTTTGTTTTTTAAAACTAATTCTACGCGTGTATTATGTCTTCTGATCAACTTTTAAAAATGTTTTCAAGATTTAAGTCAAATTTTGAAAAAAAAAATTAGTAGTGTAGTATTTGTTTTTAAAATTTGGTTAATAATTAATGTGTTTGTTAAGAAATATGAAAAAACATTATAAAGAAAGTGTCCCCTATACCTCGCAAACTCGGTAAAACAGCTTGCCTCGGGTTGGGTAGGAGTGGGTCGAGTCCATATCAGCGCGGAGCAACAGCACCTTGCAACGAGGGTAACTCATACGTGCTTTTTCCTTTCATTTAGCGGAATTTCTTGATGAAGTTCATGCGACGACGATGTATATGGAAGGATCAAATGAGTCAAAGACTCAAACAAGGTTAAGTTGTGTACATCCTCTAACCCTAGGTTTAAGAGCTTGAAAATTAGGTTAATAACTCCTTAGATTGAACTGAAAATTAAAGAGTTTAGTGTTGTTTGAACCTCGAGTTCCATAAATAAAATTTGACTTATCTTCAGTGAAACTTGAGACTTATGAATGCAACTTGACTAAAGCTCATATACTTGTTAAGTGAAACTATAATTGATTTAATGCAACTTTTCCTTGAAAATTTATTTGCCATATATTTAACAAAATAGTTGCGGTTGTTTATCCACCTCTCATCCTAGCTTGAACATGAAAAAGCAAAATCTATCGAAGATTTTTTTGCTCTCAATATTCTCAATATTGTGATTGAATCTTGAGGCATAGTAATAGAAATTCCTTGATTAATATCAATACTTCTTATAAAGTTTTTTTAATTCTGCAACCTTCGTAAACATAGTACATATTGGAAATCTAAATTTACTTAAAACTTGCATTTATCAAATTAAAATTTGAATGTCCTAAATTCATTCATTCAAATTATTTTGATTTTTTTAATAAAATGAAAAAACTTTGTGAGGAATAAATACTTTTTTCACCACAATAAAAGCTTACTAAACCTTTTTAGTTTATATTATTATAATATTTTAAATGCTCTGCCGTGGTGATAAGTCTTTTTTAATATGTTTAATTCTGCTTTACGTGGCAGAAAAATCAATTAGATCTAATTAATTCCACCATGCTTTTCTTACCTGTGTTTATTTTTTTTAAAGGAAGAAAAAAAAATACCCTCTCTAAAAATTAAAAAAAAAAGAAGGAAAAATGAACAACTTTGGTGGTTGAACTGCCCATCTAATAGAGAAGTATTGTCATTTCTAAAATGATCAAGCAACTGTTTGCTTTGGATTTAAGTCATATGAAATGTTACACTTTAGAAGTTCATATTCTATCATCTTTCCCACTCCTATATAACTCATGCCTAAAAAGGTTTTAATAATAGATAAAAAAAACTAACTTTAATTTACAATTGGCATCACATCATCAAAATATTATACTAAATTCTAAAACTAAACTAATTAAAACTTTTTTAAAACTTGTAAACACTATTTTTACTTATGTATGGTTTTGTTTTGCGTTTGTTTTTTGAAACTGTTTTTAAAATCTAAGCTAAATTTTGAAAATTTAAAAATATCTATATAAAATAAAAAACTCTTTATTTTTTTCAGTTAGAGTCCAAATTTATTTTCAAAAAAAAAGTGAAGATATATAAACAAATTGTGGGGTTAAGTTTAAGAACCATGTAATTTTAAAAACAAATTAAAAAATAATGTAGATTTGAAAGTGATAACAAAATAGATGTAATTTAAATAAAAAAAAATTCAAAATTAAGTTAAACATCTAACTATTTTAAATGTTGGTCAAAATCAAAATCATGTATAATAGATGGAATTTGGGTGCCGACACCTCATAGATGAGATGTGTATTAAGGGATGAATCAGCAAAGAAAACTGCATACATTGTACGTGATTTCAATGGAAGTCTCATGCAATCCATTTAAAATATTTATACATATTACTAGGTAGTTTTTTTATTTATTTTACATATAAAATATTGTTTATTTTATTAGTATTTAACTATTTCATATATGATTTAAAAGTAGACTCACATGGAGATTTTCAATACATTTCATATCATAGAAGTACCAATATATTTGACACAATAATTTATATAAAAAAATATCGCATATATGTAATGACAACGTACAAATTGAAAATAAAAACAAAACTTCCAACAACAATTAGATCATAGAGACAATAAATCTATTTTAGGGTTAAAACAATAGGGTGATAGGAGTATGGAGAAGAAAATCATGCTAATTGAAATTGAGATATTTTTATAATAGAGAAATTAAAATGTTGGAGAATAAAATTAATTGAGATATTTTTATAATAATGAAATCAAAATTTAAAAAAGAAAACTTATAGAATGCTAGGACAGATCAGATGGATTTTATGAATCACAGCGAATGCATGCGATTTCTGCCAACACGTGGCTCCCACCGAAGTCACGGCCAATAACTGCGACTTACAGAAAATTGAGGTCAAGTTTCGACCTAAATCGCATCTCATGGCTACCATCTCAACTCAAATCGCAATTGAAATCTATTTTTTTAAAAAATACTATCAAACCTATATTATTTATGTCATTTTTTAATAAAAGAACATTATTTAAAAAAAATCGAGAGTGCGAACAACCAAACATAATTTTGATTTTCAAAAATAGAAAATTAGAAAACGAAATTGACATCAAAGGTCAAGAATCACACTTCCACAGGAGAGTGAGATCACTGCATGCACAGATGATCTTCTTCTCAATCTCAAGTGCCTAATTCAACTTTCTTCATACTAATTTACTTCTGTTAATTAATCACCGATCTGATTAAATATAGCAGCAGTGTCTTAATTAATTATAACCAAACCAAAATTTCAGTTTAATTAATTACTTCACCTTCCTAATTCGAAGCCAATTCTATCAGATTTCACCCAGTTTTCCATAAAATTCACACAGGGAGAGAGAGAGAGAGAGAATCAAACAAACACAAAATCGATAATCGAATACCAAAATTCCTCCAGAAACTGCCGCAAAATCACATCGAAATTAAATCAACGCCAAGAAATTAAACGAACTAGAGCAGAGTGAGTGACGATCAAAATCGATTGCACACAGACTTGAAGAATCAACGATATTGGCGAACGATCATCGACGACACCGGAGGCGGAGAGTACCTGGCGGGAACCGCGACGGTTGGCCGGAAAAGCCAGCGGGAGTAGCTGACGGCGGAGGCGGCGACGGAGATGAGATCGCTTATCAAGAGCGAAACGTCACGAAACACGAGCGAGGTTTTTCTGAGAGCCACATACATCAGTATCGGGATCGTATTCCAAAATCTTGAAGAAAACGAAGAAGAAGAAGACGACGACATTTTTTTTTTCCTTTTCAGTTTCTTTTCTTCTGAGTTCTCTCTCTCTCACGGATGTTCGAAAATCCTGCGCTTCGTCAATTACGAAGAACCTGAACCCGTTTCTAATTTACTGCTATACCCTTCTCTTTTATACCAAACTTCAACTTCTCCTGCGATATTTCTATTGGTCAACCAATGTGAATTTAGTTAAGTGGTAATTTACATCAATTTTTTACTAGTTATCGTATACAATGTTTTTCTCATCACACACGTACCTTTTTTTTCCACTCAGAGGAGAAATATAAATAAATAATTGTCAAATCTTTAGCGGTAAGTATTTTTTTTTAATAAAACAATTGGGGTGGAGGATTCGAACTCATGATCTCTTGGTCAGTCAATTGTTGCTGAGCTAAATTCATGTTGGTAGTGAATAAAGATAAGGATTGTTCTCTAGAAAAATAAGAAAAATATACCATACAAAACTTAAATACTTTGAGTATGTAGATATCATCCTACTTGTCACTTAAAAAAAGGACAACTACCTATTCTATTTAATTTCCCTTTCTTTTTTCAGCATTTACAATTTATCTATGAATATATCTAATTTCTCTATCATATACATTTGTAAAAAATTTAATGGTGCTAACTTGTTGGTAGTAAAATTTACCTTGCTCACAGAAGATTAGGGCTTTTACCGAAAGTAAAATTTATGAGTTCACAACAAATCTTGGAGGGAATCTGAACATGGAGGATAAAAATCTCCCTAGGACCATCGGCTGGACCCCCCCGGCGCAGCACCTGTGGAAACTAAACGTTGATGCTACTTGGATGGATTCGTTGCATGTCGGCGGTCTCGAGTGGGTTGTTCGTGACTCCGAAGGGCGCTTCATCATGGCAGGGTGTTTCCACCTACAAAGGAAATGGCCCATTAAAGCTTTGGAAGCCCTAGCAATCTTGGAAGGTCTCAAAGCATTGAGTCAATCCCTTACCTTAGAAGCTGGAATCAAAATTGAGGTGGAATCAGATTGTCTGGAAGTAGTGAACATCATCAATAAATCGTCCGTGGAGCTCACCGAAGTTTCTCTAATTGTTGAAGACATATGGAAAGAAGTGGAATCCTTGCCAATTGAAGGATTCAAGCATCTGCCGAGGAAGGCTAATGGAGTTGCTCATGGGATAGCAAGGAGAGCGTGCGAAGAGGGATTCTCGTCTTCGTGGAACCAGTTTTGCCCTATGTGGCTGTCTGCTGATTGTGTTTAATTTGTTTTGTTGTTCTGTTTCAAAAAAAAAAAAAAAAACCTTGTTGGTAGTTAAATTTAATAGTGTCAAATCAAACAAAGTCAGTGACACCTAATTGAGAGTGAAGACGGTGGGAGTGATCAATCTTGTATTAGGGGTAGGAGGAGTAGCTAGTGGCAAACTTCCAAGTAAATGAACATATGAATGAACTAGCATTGAGTCAAAATGAAAGAGATTCCTAAATAGTGATGGGTATATAATAATATGGTTAAAGGAAGGCTCACAAGATCATTTCTTCTTATAACTTCCTATTTTGTACTAATAGAATGCATGCTCTTTTTTTAGTGGCCCCATTTATGAGAATATCTCACTTATCTTAGCATTATGATCACTTGTGCATGAACATTTCGAGACTTTCTAAGAGGGAATGATAAAAGTTAATAAATCTATAAGTAGGTCACGGTGAAGATAACCACTAAATTTCCTTATATATGATCATGTATATTAATTTAGATTTATGACATCTCATTTAAAAGATAGTATGGAATGGAGAGAAAATAAAACATTGAATATATTGAAAACTAAATATTTATATTTTACTATCTTGCTAAACAAGTAGAGATCCAACATTTCCGCACGTATTCTTACCAACCCAATAAAAAGGGAAAATAAAAAAAAAATGTATGCATTAGAATTTTAATAATAAATTGAAAAGTGCAATTTTAATTTGAAACAGTAACTAGCGATATCAAATTACATGATTTAAAAGCATACTAAGCCCTAGAGATACCAAAGAGGTAAATAGTAGAGAACAATCAGGGCATTATTGTAATTTCAGTCTAGCCTGCAAATTTATTTTTATATATTATATATTGTTTTATCTTTTACCAAACATAGAAGGAATGAAGACATTATGACCTCATCCTCCTAAATAAAGAACTTATATTAAAAATAGTTTTGCTTTCCCATCAGAAGACTTTCGCTGAAAATGTCGACATTCTCATTCAATGATTATTTTATTTTTATTTTTTTTTCCTCCAATATAAATAACTTGTATTAAAAATATTTTTGCTTCCCGTCTGAAACCTTTCGCTGAAAATGTCGACATTCTCGTAGAATGATTTTTTCTTTTTTTAATATTTTTCTGCACCTATAAGTTGTATACTATTAGGTCAGAGTTAAAGCATTATAATTTAAATTAAAAAATTATTAAACTAAAAAAAATTGTAAGCTACCAGTTTTGATCTAAAAAAGATCATGACCAATCCAGCTTCACATACACGATAGCAGTAGGAAATTAAAAATTCCATTAGATAAAATATCATTAATATATATAAATAATATTAATAACAACACATTTTATTAAAATGGTGAAAGGGTTATTTGTCAATTTAAATGTTATATTTTTTATTTTTTTGACTTCTTTTGAACTATATTTTACTGATGTTTTCATAAATCTAAGATTTCAAGATTTTCATCTATCTAAAGCGTTTTTCATATGATCATTAAATTTAATTAACAAATTCATTAAAACTTTCGTCTACTTTCTAAAAATAAATATTATTTTTAAATTGTTAATATTTATCGGTAAAAAAATAGTAAAAATAAGAACCCATGTTAATCAATAAATCATTGGACAGGCCAACTCAAGTCGACCGAACTGATATCGGTTCAAACCGACCATACCGACTTAATTCGACCGGTTTCACCTATGTTTTCTGGTGGTGGGTAGAAAATTACTTGGACAGAGTCGCACATTCCGTTTGGACCTAGCCGGCCATAACGGGCCCATCAATAACTATTGGGCCACATATCTCGTGCTTTTCCGGCTCACGAGGTCCATCAAAATTACGTGGCCGGGCCCATTTAATTTCTTTAAAAAATCACAGGCCCATTAAAATCTCTCTCTCTCCCTCTCATTTCAAATAAAACACACCGGATGCCAGCAAGTGTAAAGAAGACAGACCAATAATTAAGCTGCACAATCTCAATACACTGACCCCGATAGACAGCTATTGGCTGGCTGTCACGCACAAAATCCACGTAATCTGTTGAACCCTTCCCTCACTGACACTTTTTTTTTTCTTTTTTCTAATAAATAATATCTAAAACACTATCATTTAGAGAGGGCCGTTAAAGTTAATGACCTGGAAACTAGCTGACCAATAACCGACATTCTTAACAAATGAGGTGGGCCCCATCAGATGACGTAACAGTGTTTGGTGTTCGCTGCCTCCACCAATCAGCAACCGCCCACTGTTTGACCCTGCCGACATGTCGGCCCAACCCGTTGTCAGTATGGGCTGGATGCTCATTATTTTCGGCCCATTATTAATTGATATCTTACGTTTCCGTTATTTATTTTATTTATTTTAATCTCTGTCGTGTTAATTTAGATAATGAAGTTTAATGATTAAAAAATTAGATATTCAAATTATTAGAGGCTTTAAATTTCGGGGGAAAAAGGTCAATTTTGGAAAAAGTCAACAGGACCGTACGAAGATCATAGGATGCCAATCAAATCATAATCTATGATTGGCTTTTGTTAGCTGTAATGTTTTTTGGCACTCCCCTCGTGACCTGTGGAGTCGCGTCACGTGCGTGGCTAGAGGGTAGCGATGGAAATTTAGGTTGAATTTTTGTTTCTAATTAAGGCTTTGAATTGACAAGGTTTATTAATTATTGAGAAAATAAACTAACAAAAAGCGGAAAAAAAAAACATTATTGCAATGACTATTCAATCTTTATTTGATGGTGTTTTCGATTTTTTTAAGCTTTTAAATTTTCTCCTAGGTCAATTTGAACATAATTTAATTGGTTAAAATATCTATATTTAATTAAAAAATCGTGAGTTTGAATTCTCGTTTCTATCTATTATATTAAAAGAGGAAGAAAAACTTTGATTTCTAAAACTAAAAATGAATTGTTTTGTCTTTAAATTTTCAAAATGTATCATGAAATTTATTCTGTATATCAGTTAGTCTCTATCTTTTAGGTTGAGTGGTGTTTTATTTATCTATGAGAGTGGGAGGCCCTATGCTTGAACCCGTGCATTATTCTTCCTCTCTATTTTTATTAATCTTTTTTTTATATTTAGTTGTATGTCTCACTGACAATTAATTATGAATTCAAAAATACATTTGATTGGTGAAAGTAATAATTTAGTTTTTGAACTTTCAAAAATAACGATTTAGTCCATATACTTTAAAATTGGTTACAATTTAGTTCCTATCATTAAAAATTAAGTTAAGATTTAACTCAAATCTAACGTGGCATACATGTGTACAAATTAAAATGTCATGTGTGGAGAATTATGAGTTGGTTCAAATGTATAAGCAATGRCACACGTTGCCTTTTAATTTGTACATATGTATGCTATGTTAGATGTCTGTTAAATCTTAATCTAATTTTTAACAGTAGAGTCTAAATTGTAACCAATTTTAAAATTGTTAGAAAGTATAGAGACCAGATGTGTTCTTTAACCATTAGGTATATTATTTAAATTTACTAGTGGTTACTTATTTAAAACTAACCTTATAACTCATCCATCATTAACGCAAAATTTCCACATATATCTCGCCAGCTCAAACCATGTTTTAAAATCTTTTTATAGTTGATCTACTCAACCTCCGAACTAATTTTACAAGACGACTTAAAATTTTAATATCTTTGATGGGTAGCTACAATCCGATTTAAACTCATTTCCACGCAATATTTTCTAGATACCCTAATACCACTAGGGCGACCCATTAGTTAGAATTAAAAGGTCTTYCATTCATTCATTAAGGAAAAGGGAAGATGGGAAAAAGGTTGGACACATGAGAAAAGCTGGTGAAGAAAGCTGTTTCACACTTGTTTCTGCTAAATTCTCCCAAGACTTTTTTMGGTCAACCTTTTTTTCTCTCTTTTTCAATTCTTTTTTATATTTTTCATCAATATAATCATTTTAAAGATCTATATATATTTGTTTGATACATTGTGAGTAATACATGAATTACCTTGAAGATTAATGTTTCTTTTTTCTTTTTCTTTTTGGTGATGATGATTCTGTTTGTTTGTTGTTTTAAGTTATTTTTTTTAAGAATATATGGATCATGTGTATAAAGTGAATTTAATTTTAAATAATTTTTTTTTATTAATAACAGAAAAAGAAATCAAATGGGTATCACATGAGTTCTTTTGTAATTCAATGAATTTGGGGAAGAAGTTTCATGAGCTTAGAGCGTGTATCTACCCAAAAAAAATTTTAAAAATAAAAAACAAAAAACTTTGAGTTTGTTTGCTATTACATTTTCCCATGAGCGAAAAGTATTTAATTTAAAATAATTGATCGATTTTGTTTCACATGCTCAAAACAATTACTCATTTGGTTGGAAACTTGGATTCTATTTTTTTGTTTTCAGATTCACTAAATCAAATGTATTTAGTGAATAAGTGTTTGACAGGATTTGAAATATTCGTTTTCTAAAACAGTTTTCGGATTGTGTGATTCAAATAGTAGAAATTCTGAAAAGAACTTTTTTATATTTGCAGTGTTTTCAGATTCAGAATTTAAATTTTTAAGATGCAGAATTACATAAAAAATGGTACAAACTTTGATAAATACACTACTTCATATTATAAACTCATGTTTGTTAAATTTAAAACATGTAAAATATAATGTAATCTAGATTATATAACCTTGTAACATAATAATTATACAAAATTCACAAAAAAAATGTTAATAAATTAATTAATATAAATTTAGATTAAATTAAATATTTTGTCGGTAACTACCTCTAATTTAGAAATATATTATTAAACATACATTGAACAATTTTTTAAATTGAGATTCAATAACCAAATTTCTTATCAAACACATTTCTGAAAATATTGAAAACAAAGAATACAACTTTGGTTTTTATTGAATCTCTTGTTTTTAAATTTATGTTTTCTGATTACCAACCAAACGCACTCTTAAGAATCCATTAAAAAAATGTTTAAATAAAAACGTTTAGAATCTCCACCCTTTGTATTTTCAATAGTTGCCTCAAATACATTTTAAGATCTTCTTAAAGTATAAATTCAATCTTTGAAGTTGTGTATACAATAGATTAATAAACTTTTAAAAATATTCCATCAATCTTATTGATTGTTTTTGTCAATTGTGTGTATCCTACGAGCAAAAGGATGTTCAACACTACTGCCAATTACTACCAGGAGTAAAATATTATTGTCTTATAAGGATTACAATATTGCTTTCCTACAAGGATTGAGATATTTGATCTCTTATAAATAGAAACCCTTTTGTTAAGGTTTCATTTGTACAAAATCCAAATAAGAGAGACTTGAATGGTTGTGGGCAGTGTGTGAAAAAATGAGTTTGTATCTCGTGGGTTTAGTGAGGGTATTTCCAATTGTGTAATCCTAGGTAGCCATTGTTAAGGTATTTAGAAGCAAGATAATAATATATTGAGTGAGATCTCCATTGTAATATTCTCAACTATAGTTGAACCTGTTTTTTCGCAGAAGACTGGACGTAGTCCCAAGATAGGGGCAAACTAGTATAATCTCTGTGGTGTTAAGCTTTTCTATCCTATCTCTTATTCCTCTGTTATTGTTACTTATCTGCTTTTAGCCTGTGGAAGAGGAAAATCAAATAGTTCATGTTTGAAGAACTTACAGGATGATCGATTTATCTATATTTTTTTTTCCCAACAATTGGTATCAGAGCGTTTGGTTCAGAGATCATGGGATCAGCAGAGAATTCAGGTTTTGAAGGAATCATGAAGTTTGATAGGGCTAATTTCAAATATTGGAACATGCAAATTAAGGATTAATTGACCTGCAAGAAGTTGAATAAAGCTTTAAAGGAACGACCAGTAGAGATGAAAGATGAAGATTGAAATGAACAGGCAGTTGCCTTTATCATTTATCAATGAATGTGGCAAGTCTCGTAGTAAACGAAACAACAACAATAGATCTTATGAAAGCACTGGAGAATAGGTACGAGAAACCCTCAACTAATAATAAGTTATATCTAGTAAGAAGGTTCTTTAACATTCAAATGGAAGAGAATACTTCTGTCAATTCCCACATAAATGAGGTCACAAAATTAATCAATCAATTGGCATCGGTTAAAATTACTTTTAGYGACGAAGTGAATGCTATTCAGTTGCTAACATCTTTACCTGAAAGTTGGGAAATGATGACGACAGCAGTGTCCAATTCGTTAAGAGACAAATCTTTGAAATTTTYAGAAATTTGTCATGCGGCAATTGCTGAAGAAATTCGCAGAGAGTGGAGTGGAAAAAAATCTACTTCCGTACAAAGCTCAGCATTGGCAATCAAAAAAAGTAAAGAGAAGGTTGTGTCTGATGACATGCAACAAAAGCATAGGAGGGATTGAAAGAGAGATGTTGAATATTTTCACTGCCACAAAAAARGTCACATCAAGAAAAACTATAGAATATTAAAAGAAGATCTGAAAAGGTGTATGGCGGAGTCAAATGCAGTTGTAGACGATGCCCTCATCTGTGTTGAAAGCAACACATAAACMGGAAACCAGTCATCAGAATGGGTAATAGACAGCGCATCTTCAGTACACATATCTTCAAATAGAAGATTATTCACATCTTTCGGAAGAGGCAATCACGGCCACGTGAGGATGGGGAATGGAAGACTTTCAAAGACTAAAGGGATTGGAAATATATGATTGAAGACCGATAGTGGGACTGAGTTATTACTGCGAGATGTCAGGTATGTACCAGTATCAGAATGAACCTTATCTCTACAGGTCAGTTGGACGATGATGGTTATGAGAGTGAGTTTGGTGGGAACCAGTGGAAGCTCACCAAAGGATTCAAGTTGGTGTCAATTGGCCATAGAAGATCTACAGTTTACACGTCGCAATTGAGTGTTGCCAGAGGATCATTGAAACAGTGGATGCAAGTTGCAGATGGTGTCCAAAGAGGTAGGACTGAGCTAGCAACAAATACAACTAGAACAGATCAAGAGGATCTGCCATCAATTTAGGAACAACAATTGGGAAGTCAAATAATGAGAACARGTTCTTTAGGTTGTCTTGGATTATCTCTAATTGTCAAACGAATGAGTGAGTTGATGAAGTCGCGTCAGCAAAAAGTTACATCATAGAAGATGAACTCAGTAGGTGCTGAGATAAAAAATGGAGTTTCAATTCTGGTAACATGCTTGAATATAGTTGTCAAGTCATCAGTGAGAAGTTCTTTCTTCAAGAATCAGTGTTTGAGAACGAAGAAGGAAGCTTCAGATATCGCCACTTAGTTTGAATGGGAGCACGTGGCTGTGTCTCTTGCGTCTGGGAGATAAGACCACGTAGATTGCCCGACCTCAGGGCAAAGACAGATGAGACCAGCGATTTCTGATATTTTGTTTTATAAGTTAAACTTGCAAGAGAAGCMTTGAAGATTTTTTCAAGAAGATCAGAAGTTGTTGCAGAATAAGCCTTGGAGTTTTCCAATATTATCAGAGACTGTTGTTGCAGTGGGAGGCAAGATTGATGTTTTGTCTCCAAGTGGGAGATTGTTGGGATAATGGAGCCAAAACAGATGACCTGTGTCCTACGAGCAAAATGATTTTCAACACTACTACCAATTTCTACAAAGAGTAGGATATTATTGTCTTATAAGTATTACAATATTGTTTTCCTATAAGGATTGAGATAGTTGACCTCTTATAAATAGAACCATTTTGTTAAGGTTTCATTTGTACAAAATCCAAATAAGAGAGACTTGAGTGGTTGTGGGCAGTTTGTGAAAAAAAGAGTTTGTATCTCGTGGGTTTAGTGAGGGTATTTCCAATTGTGTAATCTTAGGTAGTCATTGTTAGTGTACTTAGAAGCAAGATAATAATATTTTGAGTGGGATCTCCATTGTAATATTCTCAACTATAGTTGAACCTGCTTTTTCGGAGAAGATTGGTCGTAGCCCCAAGATAGGGACAAACTAGTATAATCCCTGCGATGTTAAACTTTTCTATCCCTATCTTTTATTCCTTTGTTATTGTTACTTACTTATCTGCTTTTAGCCTGTGGAAGAGGAAAACCAAATAGTTCCTATTTGAAGAACCTACTCTATATTTTTTTCCCAACACTACCCAGGTCAGCAGCATGGGTCGAGGCCTCCCATATTATTGAGTAGAGGGAGTCTCATCGGGTTGATTTGGATAGACAGGCTTGACTGAATTTGGATCCTGATGAGACTCCCTCTATAAATAAGAGAAGAGGTTTTGGATGCAAGGTACACTCTCACAACTCTACTTTTTGTTAGTTCTCAACGAAATCATTTGCTAATTTTGATATCATRGCACTCAACTAAAAAGTTGTGGGTTAAAATCCTCTCCTCATATGTTGTTAAACTTTAGTATCAAAAGTATTGAACTTATCACTATATCGGTGTTCAGTTTTTTTTTATTGTGTGCTGGTGTTTATCAGAGCCAACGCCAGATACCGGATTCAAATTCCTATATCAAGGATTTTGATATCTATTAAACAACTTTTAAAAATTTGATAATAAAACACGATAATTTGCCCATAATAAGCACATGAGAATTGAAGTGCTCTATTTTAGTAGAGTTGAAGTATGAGAGGGAAGGCACCGAGACATAAATAAGCTTTGATTCCAAATGCAATTGCGTTTGTTCTGTTGATTTTTTTTTTCTTTTAGATATATATAATATATATAGACCCACATGGCTGATTTGGTTTTTTATTTTTATTTTTTATTTTTTAATCATTCATTGGCTCTGCTGATGCAGCAAAACTGACCTCATTCTTCAAATTCTAAAGTGGGAAAGAGTTTGTGACCCACAAAATATGCCACCAACTAATATATTTATGAAATATGTATTATGTGTGACCCTTTTCATTTTTCCACATGCAATTTGATACAAAAGGCAAAATAAATAAATAAATAAATAATAAAAATAAATGAAGGAAGAGTTTTATATTTTTATTAGCCTTCTTTTGCTATTCTTTTGCCTGTTGTGTACTTCATTATATGTTGGCCACCAACTAATTTGGTTATAGGATTAAACCCTAGTCATGAAATTACTTCACTAACAAGAGGCATCAAATTGCTCAAAGGTGGATCGATACGGCTGCATGATTCAACGACTTCTTTTAATTAAAAAATTATTGTCGAAAAACAAGGGAATTGAATAATCTTAATATGACAAAGTATCATTGAGACTCCCTTCAAATAGTCATCCATCTGACTTTTGTCCCTGTCAAATTCTCTTCTCTAAAGCATGAGTATGACTCTAATACCATATGTCAAGAACAAAAGACCCTCCATATATTTCCACAATGACGTGAATATTGTGCATTTTCACCATAAACCATCATGGTTTTGTTTTTGGTTTCACTCAAAAAGATTTCGTGCCAGGTTCTCTCACTCTTATTTACCTTATATCTTCCTTTTATCTACTCAATGTAAAACTTTGGTATCATTTCCAATACAAACAATTTCGATTTGTGATCGTGAAGTATATTTTTTATTTACATACAGGGTTTTTTTATCTTGCGTTATGAGTTTAATTATTGATCTGAAAAGTTAATTTGGTATGTTACATAAATTCATACTTCTAAAACCTACCTCGACGAAGCTTCTGGCTTTTCACACATGTGCAAATCACGATGTTTCTACCTTTTCGTTATTTCATTTTCGACAACTACATAAATTTGGACTTCTTTAACGCATTAACTAGTACTACAATTTGCTATCAACTATTAAGTTGCATACATGCAATCCTTTAAAAAGTGCTATGACTTCACATCCAATATTATTGTTGATGTACAGAAAAGCTCATGTAATATATTTTCCCTTGATACATACTAATAAATCAACAAATACTAAAAAGAGGTTTTTTTTTTTTTTTTTGTAAATTGATCCAAAATTTTATTTTTCATTAATGAAAAGGGGTACAGATGTAAAAGACATAAAAGAGTCCAAAGTGCATGGACAGAAAAGCAGTGGGAAGGGATTATTGACCAATTTACAGCTTTCCGAATGAGACTAATAAAACAAATAAATACGGCTTTGCCCCTCCGTGACAGAGCTGACACGAAACTTCCACTCATTTTCCAACTTCTATTTCTACCATCCTAGAGCTACCTAAGTTGCAATTTCAAATGCCAAAATTAAATATTTATAAACAAAAACTTTTAACTATATATATATATATACTGTATACATCATTATTAAATTACAAGTTAAAATGGTAGGAAGTTTTTTAAGTGAAACCAAAAGCAATACCATGACGTACGATTTAAACTTCTAGGTCCCTTGGAAATGATGTAGTGGTGAGGACATGAGTCATTGTGGTATCATCTACTACGAGATCTTGTATTCGAAACCTATGCTGGTCGCAATGTTGCTTACCCATTTATAGGGATCCACTAGCGTAAGCTAGACATCGATTATGGGAAATAAAAAAAAAAATAGTGTTTGATATGTTCTTGAACTTTTAAAAGTGTCTATTAGATCACCATGCTTTCAATTTTGTGTCTAATAAATTCGTAAACTTTTAAAATGTCTATGAGATTTATGAACTTTCCATTTATATCTAGTAGATCCACTTTAATATATGTTAACAAACCTATTATACAGAAAATTGAAAGGTTAAGATTCTATTACACACAAAATTCAATTTTGTATGTTGATAGGTATGTGAATTTTAAAAGATATCAAATAAATTAGGGACTTAGTAAATAAAAAATTGAAAGTAAAATTATATATTAGATACTTTTAAAGTTTAGGGATCTATTAGATAGTATTCTAAAAGTTCGAGGACTAAGTTTGTATTTTAATCTAGCTAGTTACATACTTTTTTATATTTATTAAATGTCTGAACTAACTTGCACCCAACTTAAAAATTTCACAAACCATGTATTTAACCTCAACTCAATTAGTTTAAAATGGGACTTGGTATATTTTTAATATTCTAGATGACCTGGATTTGAACAATTTCTCCGATATTCATTCCAAGTTTAAACTATATTTTGGTTGGTAGGTCTACATGCTAATTTTTTGTTTGATTTTTTTTTTAAGTAAAGAATTTGACTTGTAACTTTTTTTTTTTATATTCATCTACTTGATGCGTAAATGTGTTTAGTATTCAAGTTTTAGTTTCAAATGGATATTTATATGTAAATTAGTTTGAAAATTAAAAAAGAGATATGTACATATACATTTGGGAGAGACCGCGATTATAATACGATTTATAAGGAAAAAAATATTTGAAATACTCTCGTGGCAAGTAAATTTATAGTTAGTTAAAATAGGTTGGAGGTACATGTCAATTACCGCTAAGCTATGCTGGTTTTGGCAAATACTATTTTCTTTTATAAACCATATGTGCTATTTATATGATTATAATAATAAACTTAACAAAAAAAATTCACGATAAGGACTAAATCGTTATCGACTTTAAATTATAAGGACTAAATTATTACATATTAAAGTTCAATGACTAAATTGTTATCAATTTGAAAGTATAATGACTAAATCGTTACAAACTAAAGTTTGAGGACTAAATTATTACTTTAACAAAATTACAGGGACCAAAAGTGTTTTTTAACCTAATATGAATAAGACCTCATGATTTCAAATTTAGATTGGTGGGAAATGTTATTCATCGTAAAATTCAAATATTTATTTGTGTGGAAAGATTGTTATCACAAAAATTGTATGCACTTTTGCATGTAACATTGTAGTTTTAAATGTAAAATCGTTATTGTCAAACTCTTACTTTAAGAAACAACGACTTAATAGTGGTAAAATCATTTGTTTTATACGGATTTTGGTTGCACTTCTTAACATATGATAAAGATGTTAGGATATCGACATGTTTCCATTTTTACCATAAATATTGTCCGTTTCAAGCACAATAACTTTAATTACTTTTATTTTTTATTTCATCTAAAAAATTTTAATATTGATAGAAATAGTTGTATTAACTTATATATCATAGATATATATATCTTATTCTTATCTAATCGATGTATAACTTTGATCTCGTATTCTCAATAAAGAAATTGACGAGATGAACAATCTATCTCAGTTTATCTTATATTTTATCAAAAAAAAAAAAACACTATTCATTTACTTTTCTTCTTAATTTTTTAGAATTCAAACATTTTATCTAAAAAAAGTGAAAAGGTACAGTTGCGTATGCATCTTGTACTCATTATTTGCAAAATATCAAATATGATTTTCGTAGGGATGGTTAAGGCTAATTTTTATGTTTTACCCAAATTTATTTTAGATATTAAGTACAATTATTTAAAAAATATCTCATTTCTAATCAACCTACAAATATGTTAACTAATATATTAATAATTATCCAACAAATTTCTATAATTAAATTTCAATCATTTCGTTAACTGGAGCACGGTGATTTAGAACACTTATTACCTTTTTTAAATTTTTCAAATTCAACCTGTGATTCCTACGTTTGTTAGATAACTAATAAAAAATTTATCATTTTATATGTATTTATTATTATTATTATTAGGTTTACTTCTAGTCCTATATTTTCATTGAATTACAATTTAATATCTAAATTTTAGTTTGTAACAATTTAGTACTTATATTTTTAAATTGATAATAATTTTGTCCCTAGTATGATATAATTTAGTCTGTGTAGTTTAAATTTTGTGACAATTTAGTTTCTACCCTAAAAAAAATTTATTAAAATTAAATATTGATTTTTATTATGTAATAATTTAATTTTTGTAATTTATAAATAAATTTGGTTTATCGTATACTTACTGATCTACATATAAAAGAAATCTCATTAAATTTTATTAAATTGATACAAACTTAAACTTAAAAGTATATAGGTTAAACCGTTACAGGTTGAAATTCTTTATTTCAATAAAATACATGGAGGAAAACAAATTTTAAATTTTTTTATTTTTTATTTTTTATGTAGCGAGTATTTTAGAGAAAAATACAAATGCAAGCATCGAATGAGAAAGCGTGGACGGCCTGCCGGAAGCACGCGCGAACCCCCTTTAATACAAAAATATTAATTAATTAAGTGCCTAATCAATCATTCCCTTTTTTTCTCAAAAAAAGAATAATTTTTTTTTTTAGGTTCCACCTCACTTCTTTATTTTATTTTATTTCCCCCCCACCCTTTTTTTTGTGGAACACTTCATTCCAATCATATCAATTTAAATTTAATTTCTCTATTTTTTAATCACATTTTCCATTTTTGTTAGAATCTTTACTCCTCCATTCCCCTTTCAGCACCTAGCAAGTTCAACTTTCGAAAGGAAATTATATTTTATATGAAAATCTATATTTGACTACCTTATTTTAAAAAAAGAGAATTAATCATTTCTATTCACTATAGTTCGTCAGCAACTATCTCCAACCAAAAAATTATAAATTCGAGTTTCCACCTACCACTCCGACGTATTATATTAAAAAGAATAAACATTCTTAATTTGGTATAGTTTAATTTAAATATGGTAATTTGTAGTTTTAAAAAAAGTTTTTTGATTTGATGTGTTTTGAACTTAGTTTCAATTTTATTTTTATAATTCAATTAATCTCCTAGATTGTCTAAATCCTTATAAGTGCTTATCATGTCAAATATATAACATGTTTTCTATTATATTAAAATGAGTTGATATTTTACAAATAGTTGACTATGTTAATTGATTATACTCGGATTTAGAGATGAGTAAAATTAGGGGAGGGTGGTAATAAATTACTAATTTGACCTAATTTTAAATATTATACTACAATTTTACGATAATTTAGATTAGATGTGAGATATTTGTTTTATGTATTTGAAGAATTGTAGTGAGATAAAAGATAAATATGATTATTTTAAAAATAAACAATTACTATTTTTTTTATAATATATACATTTGGACACGGCTTGATATTTAAAATATTCTTACTTCTTTTAGAATGCGGTAGAATTTAAATTCTCACTTCTATATTTATGTTATGAAATAGTAAGAAGCTTCCATATTTATTTCAGTTTTACAAGTGAGTAAAAACTTTGTGGCAGCTGAATAACCAACAAAATAATAAATAATATAGAATTAGAACTATTTATTGTTCTATATACGTATTATTTAAGAACACCATTTTTGGGATTAAATATTAGTTTAGTCCATGTATTATTAAGTTTGGTCTATTTTAAAATATCTATTTTTATTCTTATACTTTTAACTTTATTTATTTAGTTTTTGTACTTTCAAAATGTTCGTTGTACTTCTAAAAATTAACCAACGTAGAATTTATTTGTGGCTACATAAAAGTCATTAATACAAATTTATGGCTACATTTCAAACTATTTATTAAGTGGAGTGTTACGGTAAAATTGTGATTAAAAAATAAATGACAACTGAATGATAAATCAAAATGGTAATTTTTTAAGAACGTATACAAATGAACATTTTGAAAGTATAGAGGTTCAAATTAACAAAAGTTTAAAACATGTGAATTAAAATAGACGTCGTAAAAGTGTTTGACTAAAATGAAGGAAAAAAATTAAAATAGATATTTTAAAAATATAAATACTAAAATAAATCAAATTATAATTATCAAAATAATATTTAAACCTAATTTTTATCTCGAGTTAACTTAGGATCGTACTACTTTTTGATGTAATGATTTTTTTTTTCTTTTCTTTTTTTAAGCTAAGTATATGCGGATTAGTTGGAGGTGATTCAACGCCAATAAGTCATACGGTCAATGGTCCATTTAAAATAATATATCTAGAAATTTATATGATTCCATTGCCCAATTGGCCAATTGTTTTTATTTCCGTTTGTATTAAAAAACAATTGTGTATTATTATAACAAAAATTAGCAAAATCACTTCTATTGGTCATAAATCATTGAATTAAATTATGGATCATGTTTGCAATATATTGTGAATGTAGGTTGTCAGAAATAAATTAATAAATAATTGTTTTCCTAAAAAGGAAAATTGCATCAAAGTAAATATTGTCGAAACTTTTGGTTATTTAACTAAATAATATTTCATTTATAAAAAAAATATGCTGTAATGTGATTTATTCAAAATGATGTAATAACTGTGAAAAACATTATTTTATAATTCATGACAAATAACTCAATGATTTCTTAGCATTATATTTGTAAAGAAAAAAAAAGTTAGATAATTAAGTTACGTCTCTTAAAAAATATTTATTTAATATAATGTATGATGGTTTTAATATAATGTAGGATGAAAACCATCATGGATGACTCATTTGTCTAAAAGAACTAAAGTAGATTTAGAGAAAATATATTCAAATTCCATGTATTTCCCTGCACCAAATATTATAAGGTCGGACCACTGTCCCGTGAGACATCTATTGCTAAAAGAACAATAATTATATTACGGCGATTCAATTTCAATAGTTTATTTATATCGGTTTAATAATTTATCATCTTGATGGTATGATTATCCATATTTAGCATATTCTCATGTTAAAAGTATTGAAAGTTGTGACAGTTTTTCGTAGATAGCATGCCGTATGGTCAAATTTTCATAATGCAACCACTCAAATTTCCATTTTAAATATTCATGCTTAACATTTAGCAAATACACAAGTGCACGTTTTTAGCACGATAATTAATTTAGTTTTAATTTGACTTATGTTTTAGTGGAGTAAACATTAATATGCTTTTACAATAACTTTGTTATTAGTTGGTCTAATTTCTACATGACACGACATTAAATATAATGAAACGATAATATAGTTAATATAATACGACAAAATGTAAATGTCATTATATTTATGTGAAGACAGAGAGTACATAACAAATAATAAATAATAAAAAAACTATTGATCCTTCTATGATTCAATATTCATTCCCACAATTATTAAATCAGAGTCGGTAATGTAAATACAAGGAAATAAACTAATATTTCAATATAAACTAGCAACGGTTCAAATTCAATAACCAATAATGTATTTTACCATTTTGTTTTTGTTTTATTTTCTATTTTTCTCCCTCCATTTTTCCTTATCTTCTATAAATACACCCTTTTAAATGTTTCCCTTTCTTAATTTTTAATTTTTATTATATATATTTTTTCATAAAGCAAACAGAAATGAGACGCATGGGATGAGGGATGTTAAATATTCACGGAGCAATGATGCAATGCTTGCCTTTTAAGTTTTTTTATTTTTTATTTTTTTTCTTCTTCTTTTTCTAAGTGTTGTCATTCCAATAAATAATACAATATATATAAAATATATGTTAGTATATCAACTCGATCTCTATAACTTGAACTTAATTGGATTCGATTGGGTTATATAGTTTAGAAAATTTTAATATGATATTTCAGTATTAATATGATATATCTGATTCTAATTTGATTTTTATGATTTTGTCAAATATCACAAATTGTTCATATTGTCGTCCTATCAAATAATGTGCCATGTTTACTATTTATGTGGTACTGAACTAGTGTTTTTTTATTTTGGCAGCTTATATTGGTTGATTATGATTTTATAAAGTTCAAGCTTAAGTAAAAAAAAATAGAAAAATTTAGTGGGTAAACAATCATACAGCGAGAAATGATATGTAAGATTCAACCCAATCATTAGTACCAAATTAAGATCTTTAAAAGAAACTTTTAAAATCATAAGAATTAAATTGAAATTAAAAATAAATTTGTGAGAACTCAATTTAAACTTTAAAAAGTATACACAAAAGTTAAAACTCAACCTAAACGATCGGAATGAATTAATAGGTTAAATTATAATATAAATAACATAACATAAAAGAAAACTAATGAGAATAAGGTAAATTAATTTTTTGAACTTGTAATTTGGGAGTATTTTTTTAGCACAATAACGTGAATATGATATATTTTTTTAGGATGAATTTGGCGTAAACCAAAATGAACCAAATTAAGGTGAACAATGGCTGAGAAGAGAGGGAAAAGGTCAATAGTTTGGGCAAATATTACATCCAAAAACTCTAACATTCAACCACTTTTGTGCTTCAATTTGGTAATTTATAGATTTTTCTCCGTATTAGGTTGGATTTTAAAGATATATGAAATTATTAGTTCGTATATTCACCACAAGATTACTTTTTAATACATTGGAAAAAAATAAAGTTCACTATTAAACTGTAATTATTATATCCAACATTAATATATAGAGTTTTACATAACATATTTTTTATGGTCCACATGAGATACCGCGAACGCTAAGTCATTAATATTATTGTATATAAAACTTGATTTGTCTAGACTTATGTATATACAACGTATATTATTATTGGACAATATCTTGATTTGGCATTTATGCATTTTAGATAAATATTTATAAGTATCTTTGGAGATATCACTAAATTAAATTTTCAAACAAAATCGTGATATTGATACATTTAATATCTTCGTATTCAAAATTTCGAATCGACATATCGATTTGATAAGGGGTAAAAAAAAAAAGAGAGAGAGAGGACGAATAGTGAAAGAGAGAGAGTTACCGAGATCGGCGAGTAAATAGTGGCAATAAAAAGGTAAATAATTCATATAAATAAAAAAAGGACTGGGAAGAAAAAAGAAAAGAAAATAATAAATAAAGAAAAAACAAACTCACCAGAAAAAGAGACTCGCTCTCTCTCTTCACTTTGACAAAATCGTAGTGCAAAAGAGCTGAGTTTTTATTTCCGTTGGTGCCGCCACTGTTTTATGCGCCTCCATCCTCTTCCTCACCACCTAGGGTTATCAAAGCGCCACAGAGGGGACTAATCTCTGGGTTTCGTAGGGTTTTACGAGCTGGATTCTCTCTCATTTCTCCGGCGAATCTCCACGCGCCGCTGGTTAAGCGGCTTCGTCGATTAGTTTTCAATTCCTGTTGTTTCTTTGGGCAGTTGGCACGGCTTCTAGCTCGCCTACCTTTTACCGATCCAACGAGCGTCTTCAGAAACCCAATGGTTTTCGTAATCCATTTGGAAGGGGGTATGGTCGTACGATTAGGGCAACGTTGATTGGTTGTTTCGGGATTGGTTTTGTGTGTTCGAGGGTTTTGGATTTGGATGGCATTGGGGGATTTGATGGCCTCTCGGATTTCTCAATCTTCGCTGGCTGTGGTTTCGAATCACTTGGATGACTGTGCTTCTTCCAACCACGAGGAGGATGGGGATTTAGTTTCGCTGAGAAGGGATTCGGAGACTGCGAGTAGTAGTTATGGCAATGCTGCCGTCAGTACTGCCACAACCATGGTCTACTTGCCGCAGACTATAGTGTTATGTGAGCTTCGACACGATGCATTTGAGGCTTGCCTGCCTGCCGGTCCATCTGATAGCGGGTTGGTCTCTAAATGGAGGCCTAAAGACCGAGTAAGCCATCAGTTTCTGTATCAAGCTTTTTTGTTATTTCCATTCTCTTAACTGTTTTTGTCTTTGATGGCTGAATACACGCTCAATAACTTCCATTTTCTTCATGGGGCTGTCACTAGCTAACCATGTTAGGATTCACGCTCCATAGTTCATTTCTGCTACCTCTCATGGATACGATCATTGCTGTAGATAGAGTTTCTAACATTTCTTATGAAAACTCGCTATATATCCTTTTCCTCATTATCTGTCGGGAAAAGGGTATTATATAGGTATATTCGGAATAATAACTGATAATACATGTGAAGTTATTTGAAATTATTAAGATATGTATAGTAGGTAGGATGTTTAGCAATGGGATCCCTGTTTCTAAACTTGTATTTCATTGAATGACCGATCTAAATCATTAGTTGTTCTACAAATGCATTTGGAGATGCATAGTTTAATTGTGTGTAAATGAAGAATTTTCATCACTGGGACATCACCTATCCTCATTGAAGTGTAGTTTTTTTGAATGTGGTGGTTTCTAAGGTGCTTATTGCAGTTCATCATATATTAATTTGTTGAGATTGTTATCTTGTTCGAGAATTCCAATTTAGGWTTTTATGGGAATAATTAGACTCCAGAATAATCAAGATGTTTGTAACCACTAAAATGCCTACTGAATCTACCCTATTATTCCAGCATTGAGTTGGATTCGCTAGAACTGAGGTGGTCAACAGTGAACAGTCAACTCCACTTTACCGCACCACCACCCCACACACACCCACACTTTTGGAACATTTTGACAGTGAAGTATTGCTTAAATGGAGCTTCTGCACTTGGAAAGTCTTTACTTCTGCTTCAGTGGCCAGTTATTTTTAACCTTGGTCAAAGCTTTGAGTGTAACGGCACCATATGCAATGTTCAAGATTTGATCGTCTATTGATAGGATGAAATGGAAATTTGAAAGTTCAAATGTAAAAGGTTGATCGAATTAATTTGGAGGATAACACATTACTTAATTGTTAGGGGAGACCGTATATATCTTGGCTGGTTATTCTGGTTGTACGACCTAGTATAAAACAATCAGATAGATACTCTGTTTTACTTTTGGGGCTAACCTCTTGAAGATGAGATATATAGATATAATTGAATATGTACTAAATGTTTAGTTGTATGGCATAGAAGTATAAAGGGATTTTTTTGGATGTCATGCCAAGGAAATAAGGATTTTATCTGGATTTATGGAGTTTAAGTAATTGACTGCCAGCCATTTAGTGGAATTGGATTTTATTATTAGTGGCTCTTTTTTCCTTGAATCAGCATATTTTGATGTACGCAGCAATGTCTTTGAGATGGCTAAGTGGCTTTTATTCCTGACGTAATTGCTTCACAACATAGATTTATAGACTAGTTTCTATCTGGTCTTTCTGGTCTAGTAATCAAGTTTGAAACAATTATCAATAAGTGGCAGGTTAAAGCTTTTATCTCAATAGGAAATTGGAAGTGTTAGTGTATTACTTGAGTCTTGGCAGCATCTGTTTAATATTTCTTTTATTTTTAATTTTCCTTCCTATTCTATGAAGTGCTTGTACAACTTATGAGATTATCCGGATATTTTAACTGATACCCTTTTTATGCAGATGAAGACAGGATGTGTAGCTCTAGTTTTGTGTTTAAACATTAGTGTTGATCCACCAGATGTAATTAAGATTTCTCCTTGTGCCAGAATGGAGTGCTGGATAGGTGCATATTTTACATCATTTTTGCTCTTGTGCTTTAATTACTGCTTCTATTTGAGTAATCTTTTGTTTATTAAATCCATTACCATGTATCATTGCAATTGCTATGATTTGAAATATTGTCAAATAAATGTGGATCCAATTAATAAATTAGTCAACCCAATTAACAAATTACCAGGCTCCCAAGGATGTAATAAAGACGTTCATTAATTGTTTCCATTGCACATATGTTGTATGAAATGTTTGTGAGGTTTATCTCTTATACATAAAGTGTTAAAGCATGATGTAATAATGCAGAATATCTTCTATTTAGTATTTCGACTACTGTATTGCATCAAATAGACAAATATATATTTGTATCCTTGAAACTGACTATTTTATATATATAAATACAAATATAAATACATATTCATTTTTTTTGTACACCTGTAGCTTTATACATCATGTAATTCTGCATTATTTCTGCTATAAATTTATCACCGTAATTACATTTTTTTTGGCTATTTGATACTTTTTTGCTTGGATTTCTCTTAAATTTATTTTTATTCAAGTATTAAATGTTGATGGCAGTCCGACTTGTTTGAAATCTGCCGCAATCCAATTCTACAGCTTAAAGAAGATAGTAAAAAGTACTTTGGTGTTTAAAACTAACACTATTGCCTGAATCAAACCTTCTGCGGGTGGATCTTGGTTGATGAACATTTGCCTAGTTAGGTCTTCTTGTGCAATTGTCCATCCCATTTTTAACTCAGTCCCATTATTTATTTATTTATTTTTACTATGGTTTTAGGGCTGCCTTGCAATATCTTTCTGTGGATGCTGTTTATGTGTTATTTCTAGTCTATATCAAAGCATTTTTGTTGAATTCTGTCTTAATGCATTTGCTTCCTGAGGAAGTAGAGGACGTGACAGGAATTGGGTTTGACATTTCAGTCTGGTTGCAGTTAAATTACATGCACTCTGTTATCATTTAGGTTTGTTAACATGTATTTTGTTGTGCAGATCCATTTTCTATGGCACCCCAAAAAGCACTTGAAACTATTGGCAAAACATTGAGTGTGCAGTATGAGAGGTGGCAACCCAGGGTGGAGACCATTATGCCCAGCACTTTGTATGATTAGTTTAATTGCTAGTCTGTATTTTAATTTGATGACTTGTATGCAGGCTCGTTATAAGGTTCAGCTGGATCCCACAGTGGAAGAGGTAAAGAAGCTTTGTAGTACATGTCGCAAGTATGCAAAATCTGAAAGGGTTCTCTTTCATTATAACGGACATGGTGTCCCAAAGCCAACTGCTAGTGGTGAAATTTGGCTTTTCAACAAGGTCTATACGTTGATATATTATAGTTTTCCTGTTAGTAGCTGTTATTGTCTTATTCTCACAGTTTACCATGGTGCAGAGTTATACCCAATATATCCCCTTACCTATTAGTGACCTGGACTCGTGGTTGAAGACACCTTCGATCTATGTGTTTGACTGTTCTGCTGCTGGGATGATAGTCAATGCCTTCACTGAGGTGCTTACTGTCCACTATGCTTTTTTGCCTTATTTATTAATCTGCACTAATTTATCATGATGTCTTTTTTTGGATAAGGTTCATGATGTTGTTCCTACCCTTAACTATTTTGGAATTGTTCTTATTTTGTAGCTTCACGATCCCTCTGGATCAGCAAGGGATTGCATTTTGCTTGCAGCATGTGAATCACATGAAACTCTTCCGCAAAGAGCTGAATTTCCTGCAGATGTTTTTACCTCTTGCCTTACAACACCCATCAAGATGGCCTTGAGATGGTAACTTATCTTCTCATTCATTTATCTCCGACCAACACTCATAATTTTTGTGTACAAGTTTGTTTGCTTAAATTATGCCAATTGATTCCTTTTAGTTTTAACCAAGGCTTTGAATTGTAGATGTCGACTGGATTCTTCTGTTTGCCTATGAAAAACAGAAAAAGGTTCTTTATGACTTGCATTATTGAAGATTAGGTTTAGAATTTATGGATTTTAGAACTGTTAGGTTCCTGATTCAACTACATGACCTATCTAGACTAGGAAGCCTTTTCTTGAATTTGATATAACCACGTGCATAAAGTTACTATGGAAAATAGCTAAAGATTAAATATACATGTGAAAGAAATTTGAGCTGTTTGATGTCAAATTCAGATATGGTTTCTGTTTTTGCAAATACTGTATACAATGAGTATATAGGATACTATTTTTGGATATAATTTTAAAGTGGAAGGATTTTTAAGAATTAGAAGTTTTTTCTTCTATGTTTCTGAGAGGAACCAAATATTGAAATATAAAAGATTGAAGAACTATAATAACTCCTAAGTACTTCGAGGTACTTGGACCTTCCTCACCTACCTTCGTCCCTTCTCCCTCACTCTATTTATAACAAAACGCTTATCTAATTACTCTAATATGCCCTTAATACCCTAATAATATTTTTAATTATATCCTAATAGCATTTCTATAGTTTATATTTCAATATATTTCAGTATTTGGTTCCCATTAGTTTCTACATTCCATTCTCTTTACTTCTCTTTGCTCGTGTAGGAAAAGTTTAATAAAAGTAATGAACCTGATTTATGTATTTGTACTCAGGGATTTTTATTTATGGGTCTGTAATGGGTACTGCTAACCCTGAGTATTATCCATTTTATATATAATATGTATTAAAGAAAATATAGTTATGAATTATTATGTAATACTAAAATTTCATCTAGTTAGATGTTTAAGAATTCAATACATCTCAGTATTTGGTTCCTATCAGTTTCTACATTCCATTTTCTTCACTTCTCTTTCTCATATAGGAAAAGTTTATGAAAAGTAATGAATCTGATCTATACAATCGATTAGTTATCAATTATTATGTAAATATTAAAATGTCATCTAATTTTAGATGCTTAATAATTCAATATATTTCAGTATTTGGTTCCTATCAGTTTCTACATTCCTCACTTGTCTGAACTCATATAGGAAAAGTTTAATAAAAGTGATGAACCTGATCTGTACAATTAATTAGTTATCAAATATTATGTAAATATGTAAATTTCATCTAATTAAATGTTTAAGAATTCAATTTAAAATTTAAAAATTGTTTAAATATCTATTACTTTTGAATGTAATTTGGTAATAGAAGCCACTTATGCTCTCTTATATTTTGAGAATCATTCTTCACGTGTTTCTGGTTTTTGAATAGGTTTTAGATTCGACCCTTTCTGTTTAGTTCAATATTTTTAAAGAATTCCTTTTCTATTTATAATCTATTTTCTTTATGTCTGGTTTGTTTATTGATTTTTAATAGTTTCTTGGATGTTCTTTTACGATGGGATCTTGTTTTTCAGGTTTTGCAAACGTTCTTTACTTCGTGAATCCCTTGATGATTCACTGATAGATAAAATACCTGGTCGGCAAACTGATCGGAAGACACTTCTTGGGGAATTGAATTGGATTTTCACAGCTGTCACTGACACAATTGCCTGGAATGTTCTGCCGCATGGTAGTTCTCAAATTTACTCAACCAATGCTGTCCCTTTTCATTATTGTCATATCTAATATGCTACTTTGGTGCAGATCTATTTCAAAGGTTGTTCAGACAGGATTTGTTAGTTGCCAGTCTATTCAGAAATTTTTTGCTTGCTGAGCGGATTATGCGGTCTGCAAACTGTTCACCAATTTCACATCCAATGTTGCCTCCAACCCATCAGCATCATATGTGGTGGAGTTTCAGAAACACTTGATATTTGGTTCTGGTAACGTCCAATTGGTTTGATGACCTCATTGTGGATGTTCTGCTTCTTTCAGGGATGCCTGGGACATGGCTGCTGAGATCTGTCTTTCTCAACTTCCAGCGTTGGTAGAAGATCCTAATTTGGAGTTTCAGGTCTGTTTTTTAATATTTATGGGTGGTTTACTTATTTGTACTTTTTGGAGCTTGGAATGTAAAAATGATTTTTTCTTAAACAAAAAACCAGCTTTTCATTGATAATTGATTAGTGAAAGGTACAAAGTAAAGTCTAATATACCATGTGTTATACTTGCAAGGTTAACTCTCCAATGGAGCTTACAAAAATCTACACCAATTTATGTTAATTATAAAGCGGGTTAGATGCTAAATTAGCTATCTATATTGCTACCCATACAAATCCAAACAGAGACATGAAAATTTGCTAATTCAAATGCTTCGCTCCAATCTTTTGCCTTTATATCACTTTCTAATCAAATGTTCCATCCCGATTTGATAGCAATTATTCTAAGTTCCTTAAATATCATCTTAAAAGGGTGGCTATGTGGCAATTGAAGTAAATTTCCCATCCAAAAAGTATCCCCCAAAGGTTCATAAATTGGCTGTAGTGAGCTATAAATTGTCCTTCTAAAGGAACAAAGGAAGAAAGTATGGTCCATTTCTTGCTACCAAACAAGGAGAGCACCAAGAAAGATTCAAGGCCAACTTGGGGTATCTATTTTGTAGCCTTTATGTTGTATTGAACCGCACAAAGGTGAACTTTCCAGATGAAAACTTTAACCTTTTCTTGGGTACTTTCGGTTCCAAATTTATTTTGGAAAGTTATTCTGCTAAGCTTTTCCCAACCTCTGTTTGGTTATGAAACAAGGATTGAACTGAAGCAAGCGTGAAGGATGCAAGTTCCAAATCCTCTCATCCTTTCTTATCCCAATATGTTTATTTTCTGGCAGCCTTAATAATAAATAAGTCATTGAGCCCATCAATTTAAAGCCTAGCCAGCCTGTTGTCAACACCTCCCCCCACTACTTTTTAATCAAGTTTGGAAGATCCAATTCATTAAGCAAAAATTTTTGAAATGGACCCAAAATGGGGCCCCTGTTTTCAACATCTAAGGGGTATGGTTTGAAATCATTATCACACGTTTTGAATCTCTTCCATCAATTTCAAAATTTTGTGGTCTGAAAGATCATCCTTTGAATCTTTTATTAAAATGTTTTTCTTCGTAATATTCCAGCCAAGTCCATTTTTCACCGAACAGTTGACGGCTTTTGAGGTATGGCTTGATCATGGATCCGAAAGTAAGAAACCTCCAGAACAGTTACCTATTGTCCTTCAGGTACCAAAAGCCACTATCATTTCTTTGATACTTGTCTTTCTTGGATTATGGTCGTTGACTTTGTTATATTTTTTGAATTGTGTGCATTCATTATTTTAGTTTTTGAGCTGCACTTCCAAAATTTTGCATTTTGTCTAGAGAGCTGGTGTGTTGTCGAATATCAATATCCTTTTCTCTATTCTATCGCTGTAATGACTTCAGTCCTGCTTGAATCCATGGTTGGAACGTTGTTTATGAACAGCGATACGACTTGTCCATGTGAATGGATATGATCGTGGAACTTATAATCAAGCAGTGCCTTGAAGTTTTCCTGTCTTGTCATATTTGATCTTGATAGCACCTTTTTTTTCCCTTGAATAACTGGGAGTTGGAGCTTTGCTCCCCTATTCGATCTTGATAGCACTTGTATGATAAATTTTGTTTTACCATACTTCTCCATGCTTATTGTTGAGTGGGCTCTAGGACTTTCAACTCTACATGTTGGATACTTGATTTTAGCACAAGAGAATGGTTGCCAAGCTTTCTTTAAATTAGTGATCCTTTGTTTCTGCTGGAAGGAGTAGTACTTAAGTCTAGACATCCAAATCTAAACCTGTTATGTTCCTTCTCATGCTAGCCTTCTTGTGTGTGTGTGTGTGTTCAAATAATATGCATTTTTATAGTTTTCTGGGGTTGCTAATGCTGCCATCCATATTGTGTGGAGAGATCAATGTTAATCCCCTGAACGTTTTCAAATTTCTTTGTCATTGTCCACTTGCTTTCCTTAACTTTTCCGTCCTCACTGTATACTATAGCTAAGCATTTCATCCGTCTCCATAGAGTAAACAGTTCTTCTTTCTTTTTAATTTTTTGTGTATAATTACAGCAGAGTGACCTTTGTCATAGGTTTTGCTCAGCCAAGGACATCGATTCAGGGCGCTGGTTCTTCTTGGTAGATTCCTTGATATGGGACCTTGGGCTGTAGATCTGGTAGTTTTACTCAAGACTTTGTCAACCACTACTTTCATTTATTTCTTCTCCTTTTTCATACTCTCTCTCTCTCTCTCGGACAATTATTGTTAGTTGCTTGTGAAACAAATTCATTTTTAGGCCTTGTCCGTTGGAATATTTCCATATGTTCTAAAGCTTCTGCAGACAACAACACCTGAGCTGCGACAAATTCTGGTTTTTATTTGGACAAAGATACTGGCCCTAGATAAGGTAGGTTTTTTTTTTATTATTTATTTATTTTGATTTTTGTTGCAATTGTGGCTTGAAAGAAGGGTGTTCTTTTGATGGGATAACTGAATCTCTTTGCCTTATGGGTTTGTTGTTTTATTGCTTTGTCTCGGAGGTTCTTAGCTAAGGAATTTTGTAACTGTTGTCCTTTGGTGCCAACCAGCAAGTGTATCTGCAATCCTTGTTGGTTTGTTCTTGGGAGGGTACCTTTATCTTATCTTCCCTCTGTGATTTTGTTTACAATCCTTTTTTTATAATGATATGGGTGGTTTTGTTTCTTACTAAAATGGTTTTTACAAATATAAGGATATATGAGATTTGTCCTATCACGTATGTATGTATGTATGTATGTTAGAAAACGTGTAGTTTTGTACGAATCCATGTTTTTTCTGTTCTCTATCCTTAATGGTCTCTTTACTTTCTTTTTCATAATTCATTTTATTGATTCTCAATCTCATATCTCATATTTATATGTTTATATAGAATTACTATCACAATTGGAGACAAACTACCTAACTATTACAAGAATATAAATTAGAGGAGCAAGTAGTAATATTGGACATGTTTGACTCTCAAATTATTTATTTATGGAACAATCACTATGATTTGAAGAATCAATAATCAACAAGGGTATTTTTGATAATTTTTTAGTTGAGGTATTTGTCGTTCAGGCAGCCCAGTTGGTAAGAGCTTGGAGTCTCTTGGTTATACTGGCTTAGAAGTCTCAAGTTCGAAACTTCTGGTGAACTTAATACCAAAAACTCTCGATGTCTCCCGGATCTGGCTTTGGGGCGGGTGTGGGTGCCCCTGGGTATAGTGGAGCAAAGCTCCAAACTCCCAGTTACCAAAAAAAAAACAGGGTGCTGATTGTTAATTTCTTAATACTCTTAAGAGTAGATTTTTGAGAATATGAAAAGTATTATTGTTATTGCCATATTCCTGCTTAGTTCATACCGAGAGGTTGGTCTATTGGGGACATAAGTTTATGTGTTAAAAACTTCTGGCATGCTGTTTTATCACCTTGAATCTCTCTCTATAATTTTTCTCCACGTTTCTTGTGGGCAATTTTAATTATAACTCTTCTGGAATGACAGTCTTGCCAGGTTGATTTAGTAAAGGATGGTGGCCATACATATTTCATCCGCTTTCTTGATAGCTTGGAAGCTTATCCAGAACAGCGTGCAATGGCTGCTTTTGTTTTAGCTGTAATTGTTGATGGACACAGGCGAGGCCAGGAAGCATGCATTGAGGCAAATTTAATCCATGTATGCTTGAAGCATCTTCAGAGTTCAACGCCAAATGATGGACAAACTGAGCCCCTATTTCTTCAATGGCTTTGTCTTTGTCTGGGAAAACTGTGGGAAGACTATATAGATGCTCAAATAATAGGATTGCAGGCTGATGCCCCTGGTGTCTTTACTTCTTTATTGGCTGAGCCGCAACCAGAGGTTCATCATTTAGTTCACTCTGTACTTAATCTTTGATATATAAGTGGATATACACTTGAGCCTAAATTGTATATCTCAAATGTAGATTTCAATTTCAGGTTAGGGCTTCAGCAATTTTTGCACTGGGTACCCTACTTGATGTAGGGAGTGACTCATCTAGAGATGGCGTTGGAGATGATGATTGTGATGATGATGAAAAGATTAGGGCTGAAACCAGTATTGTTGGAAGTCTTTTAAGTGTTGTTTCAGATGGAAGTCCACTTGTTAGGGCAGAGGTTGCCGTTGGTATGCTTTCTTTCCCCCTCATTTTCTGGTTATTTTTTTGCTGCCTCTTGATGGTTGATTAGAATTCTATTTATAGTGCTGTTTGCATTAAAGTTAGGTTGAAAAATTTGGAAGGTCCTTTTGTAATTTCCTTGGCACTGGCCAGCTTTATTCCCCTCTTTTGTAAATTTATCTTGAATGAAATTTGTTCGTACTTAAAAAGAAAGAAAATTGGGTTGAACCTGGTGGTGAATTTTCTGGAAATTGTAACAATCAGCTAGTATCCATTATAGTTTTTTGTACCTTTTGAAGTTTCGACTTGTTGAGTGATTGATATCAGTTTGATTGGATTTAGACACCTTATTTATTTATTATTTATTATTGATAAGAAACAGAAGAAAGTCTCCTAAGAGAGACTGATAGGAAAGCCCTTCCTCTTGGGGTAACTGGTAACTAGGAATATTAGTAGGTCAATAAGGGCGTATTAGTTATTAGACAAGTTATTGGTTATAAATAGAGGTCGTGAGATGAGATGTAGATAGACAATTGTTTAAGTTATTGGTTATAAATAGAGGGCGTGAGATGAGATGAAGATAGACAATTGTTAGTCTGGTTTAGGCTTAAGTAAGAATACTTGAGAGCGGGGAGGGTGACTATGTGAGTCTAAGTAACTCAAATTACTTGAGATTTATTGTAGTTCTTCTCTCTTTTATATTTCAATATTATTCTAGTTCTCTGGTTCCTATCAAAATAAAGTCTCCTAAATGAAGTCTCTTTGGGGAGACTTTTTTCCCTTATTTTTTAATTATTTATTATTATTTTTTAATTTATAACGTTAAGATTATAATACAATCTCATTTTGATGTCTACATCTTTTCAATATGTACAACCTATGTGTTTCTGGTCTGAACTTTTATTTAGGGTGTATGCTGTACTAGAGTACAAACACTGCAACCTTCAAGTTTTGGAATCAAGCCCATGTTATCATTAGTTTTATTCCTTCACCAGTAGGTTTTCTTTCTCCTAATAAACAGTTTTTTCTTAACCATGAACACGATCTGTTCTATAGGTTGTATAGCTACATCCTTAAGTTCTAAATTATCAGTCTCGTTTTTTTAATTCAGTCTGCTAAATATGTGCCGAGTGTTTTGATTCGTAATGATTTCAAAATGCTTATGTTTTTACAGCTCTTGCTCGCTTTGCCTTTGGCCACAACAAGCACCTTAAGTCAATTGCTGCGGCATATTGGAAGCCCCATTGTAATTCTTTATTAAGCTCTCTACCTTCTTTGGCTCATATTAGAAGTTCAGGCACTGCGTATACTAATTCAAATCAACACATGCCACATGCAAGCATTGTTTCCTCTCAAATTGGTCCTTTGTTGAGATTTGGAAATGAAAACTCAACGTTAGGTAGAGATGGAAGGGTCTCAACCAGTAGTCCTCTTGCTAACACCGGAATGATGCATGGATCTCCACTTTCAGATGATTCATCTCAGCATTCGGATTCTGGAGTTTTGCATGAAGATGCAGTGAGTAATGGAGCTGTTAATCATTCCAGGCCTAAACCTCTAAATAATGCGTTGTATTCACAATGTGTTTTGACAATGTGTACTTTAGCCAATGACCCATCACCTCGCATTGCAAGCCTTGGTAGGCGGGTCTTGTCTATTATTGGTATTGAACAAGTTGTAACGAAACCCGTAAAGTCCAGTAGTAGTGGCCTTAAGCCCACTGATGTTACAGCAGCATCTCAGCCTTCTACTTTTGCTGGACTAGCTCGTTCATCTTCATGGTTTGATATGAATGCAGGTATGCTTATTTTGGCTCGCCATGCATTATTTAAACAGTGCTTTGGTTACCTCGAATGTTGGTTACTTGTTCTGTGTTGCTGCTCTCTCTCTGTATCAAAAAATAAATTTAGTGCATGGCGCTTATAATTGTGATTTTATCTCTGCTTTCTTCCCGATTATGAAAATTTGATTCTATGGTCAGGTCATTTGCCCTTAACTTTCCGAACTCCTCCAGTCAGTCCTCCCAGACCAAGTTACTTGACTGGCATGCGAAGAGTTTGCTCATTAGAGTTCAGGCCTCAGATTATGAATTCTCCTGACTCTGGGTTGGCTGATCCACTGTGGGGTTCAGGTGGAACTCCAGGAACATCCGAGCGCAGTTTTCTTCCACAATCAACCATCTATAATTGGAGCTGTGGGCATTTCTCAAAGCCACTTCTCACTGCTGGTGATGATGGTGAAGAAATTTTTACTAGAAGAGAGGAGAGAGAGAAATTTGCACTGGAACGTATAGCCAAATGCCAGCATTCTCGTAAGCCTCGATTTTATATTAATTCATGATATTTTTTCTTCTCAAGATTGAATTTGATAGAGGATCTATCTCTTGTCTTCTTTTCTTTTTTCAAATAAAAAACTCATCAGCTGTAAGTAAGCTGAACAACAACCCAATTGCTAGCTGGGACACAAAGTTTGAAATGGGTACAAAAACAATATTGCTGCAACCATTCTCTCCCATCGTTGTCGCTGCTGATGAGAATGAGCGAATTAGGTATGAGTGCTTTTTAATATTTTTTTCTTGCCGTAGATTTCTAGTAGATTATGTTGTTGCTCAAGATAGAAATAGCTGACTGTTACGTTTGGGTATTTCCCAAGTCAGATGAAACATGTAGTGCTTAGCTGTAGCATTTTTCTATTGTTGTGATTATATCTTTGGAGACTACCGGTTCATTTGGAAAGTCAGTTTTTGGTCACGTTGAGCACAAATTCGAGTATGGTTCATTTGTTGTTTAAAGCTTCTCCATAACCATTTTTCCACTGATTGTTACCCTCGAACTTTTTGGCATGTTTCTCCAGGGTCTGGAATTATGAGGAACCGGCTCTTCTGAACAGTTTTGATAACCATGATTTTCCTGACAAAGGAATTTCAAAACTGTGTCTCGTGAATGAGCTTGATGATAGCTTGCTTTTGGCTGCTTCAAGTAATTCTTTTTACTGCCTTTTTCTTCAAATAATTTTTATGGTGGTCATATTCATATAATTCTAGAGCTTTGTTGGGTGGCTTACTTCAACTTTGCCCATATCCTTTAGGCGATGGAAGTATTCGAATTTGGAAAGATTACACTCTGAAGGGCAAACAGAAGCTTGTAACTGCATTCTCTGCAATCCAAGGGCACAAACCTGGGGTTCGTAGTATAAATGCTGTTGTGGACTGGCAACAACAGTCTGGATATCTGGTATGTAATTAGTTTAGATTCTATCTCCCCTTTCCCCAAAAACATAGAAAGGAATAAAAAAGATCATATTTATTGTTTCTTTTATTATGTGGTTTGCAGTATGCATCCGGTGAGATCTCATCTATTATGCTTTGGGACCTAGATAAGGAGCAACTTGTTAAACCTATTCCTTCATCATCAGATTGCAGCATCTCAGCATTGGTGAGTTTCACCTCTTCATAATACTTTAGTTAGGATGTAGCAGAGCAGGTTACTCCCCCTATTTAAGTCACCTTGAACTGCTTATGCATATAGCTTAACATCTTATTTCCTATGCATTGCTTTGTGAATAATTAGGATTTTTTTTGAGAGTTGACAGTCTAATGTCTGTGTTTATCCTAATACAAATTGATGCTACCTCGTACGCATTGTCTGTGTTTATCCTAGTACCATATTAATGCGATCCGAGGCAAGTTAACGTGCCTATCTTAAAAATTATTGTAGCAATTAATAAGATATTGTTGCCTTTAAATTGTTTTATTGCGAATACAGAAAAAATGTTGTTTTCTTTTTTGTTTCTCTGGTGATCCTTTTTCTCCTCCTTTTTGCCTTTACGTTTTTATACTTGCTAAGCATGTTATGTTTTGTTTAAGCTTTTGAGATTGTCAGTTCTTGTTTTGGATGCTTAGTCTTACGAAATAACAATTGGTATAATGAGATAATTGATTGACAAATCACTTCTCTAATCCGTTGTACTTATCTGAGGAAGGGTACATGGGAGCTACTGGGATATGAGGATATGTATGGGTAATTACAAGGGAGTTAGAAGGATATATGGATATGTACGGGTAGTTACTAAAAGTAAATAGTATATAAGGCTTGGTAGTTAGAAAAGAGGACATCTTCATCTTATGTGTATCGTAGAGAGAACAGACCTCTTGAAAGTCTGTGAATTATGTAAATATCTCCCTCTATGTAAATAAAGGGAAAATTGCTATTGTTTGTCTATTAATAACCTGTATGTTTATTTTTAAAGAATTCTTATGTTCATGCTTTTGCAGTCTGCTTCTCAAGTTCATGGGGGTCAGCTTGCAGCTGGTTTCCTAGATGGTTCTGTTAAACTTTATGATGTTCGCACTCCTGAAATGTAAGGAAAAATATCTCCCTCAATGCTTTTGTTTGAATTAAGTCATCAGTTGGTTAAGCTTCTCGTACTTGCTTGCGGACTAGTTATTTCCTCCAATTTTTATGCGTATGAAACATTAGTATTGTGTTTCAATGAAAAGTCTTTTTGTCCATCAGAATCCCGAGTAACACTTTTAGCATGTTTCTGAAATTATATTTTCTCATTTTATATCTAATTCGTGCCTTCTAAAACCTTTTTATCTTGATTCGTAGGCTTGTTTGCACGATGCGCCCACATGTGCAAAAAGTAGAAAAGGTAGTCGGGATTGGCTTTCAGCCTGGACTCGATTCATCAAAGGTGACAAAATTTACTGGCTGTTGCTTCTATATTGCTACCCTGTTGAAATGTATTTGTTAAAGGTTTCTTTTCTTTCATGTGCTACTCCAGATTGTTAGTGCCTCTCAGGCTGGTGATATTCAGTTTCTGGATATTAGAAATCACCGGGATAGATATCTGACGATCGATGCTCATCGAGGTTCACTTACGGCATTAGCTGTTCATAGGCATGCTCCTATCTTAGCTAGTGGTTCAGCTAAACAGCTTATTAAAGTCTTCAGCCTAGATGGCGATCAACTGGGCACTATTAGATACCATCCTACCTTCATGCCCCAGAAGATTGGTTCTGTAAGCTGCCTCACCTTTCACCCGTACGAGGTGCTGCTCGCTGCTGGTGCTGCGGATGCTTGTGTGTCCATATATGCAGATGACAACTCTCAAGGAAGATGAGATTGATTTCCCCCGAGTGCCAAGTTGGACATTGAAGTGGCATATGCACATCAAACTTTCATCATGGGTCGTCTATGCAGTTCTCATATTGCTTGTTATCGCAAGCACGATTCGACTACAAGTTGAGCTGCCCCCATTCTTTGCTTTTAGCGTGTGGAAACGTCTCTCCATCATCAACAGTGTAAGCTATAAATTTATTGGCCTCTGGTGTACAGGTTCACAGCTGATCAGGAAGAAAAATCGGTCGTATTTATTGGGGCTTTGGAAAATAAAATTCTGTTGTATAGTTTAGATGGGTGTAAATATTTCCATTGTTCATCCTCTCTTTCTGGTGTGTTCATCGTTCAATTTGTAAAAGGCTGTCAAAACTTCTTTTTTCTTTTTCTTTTTTTAATCGGTTTCTTCGTCATCTTAGCATATTGTATATGGACGGAGCGATCATCTCCTGAAATTCTGGAGGTTCTCGATTCGTCCATATTCGATCAGTGTTGAATTATTGGTTTCACTTTGCACCTGCTGCATTAACCATTATGTAACTTGTAATTATGTCGCATAGTTTGACCTGATTTTCTTGTTGATTTTGTGAATATATAATGCTTGATTTTATGCTATTTTCCTTTGAGTTTCTAAGCAGATGGGATTTATTAGGAAAAGATGAAACCATGGGGAAAAATAGGATTAAAAAAAGGAGAAAAAAAGGCTGAAATGGCACATTTCAAAGACCATTCTAGGAAGAGAATCCAATTTTTCCTTTCACAGCCTCTGGTGTCCATTGTATGACAAAAAAGCTAAGAATATTTCTTATTCTTCTTAATGGCTTAAGGGTTGCTATAAGCTTGTGTTTGGTCTGGGTATGTGAAATATTTTTTAAGAGATTTATGAAATTTCTCTTAAATGAGAATTCGACCATTCAAAATGGATATAGGGAGAATTTACATTTAATTGAAAATTTTCTAAAAAATTAAATAAATGGATCATAACAACTCTAACGAATAACTAATATTTGAAATTAGAGATGTTCATCGGTTGGTTTGGATTAGGTTAGAGGGATTTTATGGACCAACTCAAAATTGGGTTGGTCGGGTCTATTACCCGAAAACCCTGAACAAAGTTTGCAATCTTACCTAAACCAAACCTTATATTTTTGGGTTGGATTTGGATTGGATGGTTGGGTTGCTAAGAAATTTCGTACCCGATTTGGATCCCAAACTCTAGACAACTTCTGCGGCGCTTCTCCCTTTTTTTTTTTTTTTTAATTTGATTATGGGTTCAGTTTGGTTAATGTTGGAAGAAAAACTTCCAATCAGATCAAATCGAAAAATTTTCTGACCAAAACCCAACTATTACAGTTTGCATTGAGTTGTCCAAGTTGCTTAGGTCACCGTGTTTTTTGAACACTCCAATTTGATCTCTGGTTGGATCTTTATGCATTATCTTATTTTCATTCACTCTTATTTCCTTGCAATAATTTCTCGACGTGCCCAAATTTTCTAGTTTGACAAATAAATCAATAGATAATTTATTTCATGTGTTCTTATCTATTTCAATGTCCAAGGATAATCTTGATGTTATTAAGACTGAGAATCCAAGACAGCTCAGCCTTTTGCTCTCATCGTATTTTAGCTGATCAACTTTCTCTTCTCGATTAGGATTAAGAAAAATCGATCTTCACGAATAAATTACTTTTGAGTCTCCGAATCCCCTTCAACGTTCACCAATCCATTATTCTCTACTATATTAAAAGCTTGCTCTTATCTAAACAAACTAGATGTCATAGAATTAAGTTACAAATCGCTATCTAAAAATTAAGACTCACGACTTTATTTTAGCAATCAACATGACTCTGATATTACTAGTTGGGTTAACGTGTACTCTTTACTCTACAATTGCCCACTTTAAACTTAAACTTGGTATGAATTTATTATTAGATTCTATTCAAAATGTTTCATACCAACGTAACAATCATCTGAGAGTAAGGAGAACGTGAGGGATTAAGTTACTTCGATTAACTAAAAGTTTCATTATGGGAAAATTCATTTGCAAGTTCCAAATGCTGAGGTAAGTTTTCCTTCTTCAATGCCTCTAAAACCCATAATTCACATTGTTTCAATTCAGAGAATATGAAAAAGCAGGAAATTATCTTTTAAAAGTGAAGCCAAAAATCTCTAGAGGAAGAAGTAGGATAAACACCATATATTAATTAATTGTTTCTTCAATTTTCTTCTCAATTGAAACTTCTTTGCCTTGAAATCATAAGATAATTTGCCAAATTGTCAAAAATAGTGTCTCAATGTTCTAATCCTGCACACTCAGCGCATACTGTTCTAATTGCCATCAATTTTGGATCTTTAGGCACGTGCTTGGACTATGTTTCAAGTTACGTCTCGGATTAGAAGTGTTAAGAACTTAAGATCAAGAATTTATTAGTGTGATTAGAGTTGCAACTTAGATTTAGAAGTTTGGTTCAAATCTTATGAAAAAAAGTCAATATCTTTATTGATATGTGAAGTCTTTTAGATAGAACCGAAAATCAAATGTACAAGAAATAGGTAACGGCAACTTTTGATCTCAAATAGGATTTCGAAACCAATTCCTATTAATTTTTCTTTTTTTCAAATAATAATGTACAAGCGAAGGTCAAAAATAAAGAACTTGTCTTTGTCAATTATCACTGTTTTTGAGTCATGGACGAGAGTGAATGAAAGTGACATACACAAAATAGACATGTGTGGTGGTGATGTTGTCTCTTGAGTGGTCATACCAATATTTTCAAAGCACGAGAAAATCAACTAAGACGTCGTTGAATGTGTTTGTCACAATGTGATCGTCACCCTCCAACCATTAGATGCAAGGTCAAAATACAGTCTTATCATAATGTTCTAGCTCCCTCAAATAACTTCTCCCTATTTCTTTGTGTGTCAAAAAAATATTTTTATCGAAGAAATAGAATTGCAAATTCTTGTAGGCCAGTACATTTTTCTTGATGTAGATTAGGTTTATTTTCGAAAAAATAAACATCAATTAATCTATCATACTAAAAAAAAATGATAAAGAATAATAATTTATTAATCTTGTATTTAGATTGATGCCTCTAATGTTTTCGGTAAAGAAAAAAAAAGACATACATATACAATCATAAGCTAATTATTGAGCATTGACCATAATAGAAAATTGAGAGAGATTTTTTAATTATTATATTGTTGAAAGGACAAAAAAAGAAAAAAAAAGTGAGGTTTGGAATTACTTTTTAAAATAGTATTTTGAAGCGAAGGAAAAAACTATAATCAAAATGTTTCTTTTAAAAGTATTATTGACTATATAGCCACCCTGGCCATTAATTTGAAGATTCCTGCGTTTAAATATTATTTTTTTAATTCTACTTTTTACTTTAATTCATTTTATTTTAGTACTTTTAAATATATCTGTATTTTCGATTTTTGTTTATTTTAGTCTTCATATATTTTAGTCTATATAATTCTAAAAGGAGGCAATTTTAGTCCATATTTATAAAATTTTAACCTAATAAAAGCTTTTAATACACAATTTTATGGTTACATTTTGAAGAAATATTGCGAGTGAAGTGTTGTATTAAAATTGTGTAATTAAAATCAATAAGATAAAAATAAAAATGAAATGATCAAAATGATGACTTTCTGTAGGAATAAATCAAATGTTTTGAAACTAGGTAGAGAAAGCGAACAATTATTGAGAACACAAATACCAAAATACACCCTCTGAAAATACATGAACAAAAATACTATCTAAACCTTAAAAAATTCACCAAATTGAGATACAACTCCACCCTTAAAAAGTAAATTTAAATTTAAACCCACTAGAATCTCAGAAGTGGTGTCATAGACTTGTAACTCACCTGCCAAAACATAGGATTAGAAATTATGCGTTCCATAAAAAAAGGACAAAAAAGAGAAAAAAAAAAAGTTAACTCGAGTGTGGAAGATAGAAAGGAAAACCTGAAACTAAATTATATAAAAAATAAAAAAATCTCACTCATTCAGCTCCCAAATATAGTAAAACCAAGAACATAAACTTCGTAAAAACCCACAAAAAAGAAAAAAGAAAAAAGAAAAAACCAAATGTCATAAAATAAGAACAAGAGATGAAAAGATCTGACCTGAAGCAGAAGCAGAAGTAGAAGCAGAAGCAGAAGGAGAGTTATAAATTAAGGTGCAGTGGTCACGATGGCGAAGAGGGGCACATGAAGAACTAACTCAGAAGCAGAAGCAGAATAAAAAACAGGGTTTTTTTTGGTGTAATTATTTTGAGAATCTGGTGTTAAAAAAGAGAAGAAAAAGAAGAGTGAAAATGTGGGATATTATTATAATTTGGAAAAACAGAGTTGAGTTAGTACAGCACGTGCCCTGCTTCTCCATCTTGCTCTTCATACACCTAATTAAATTTCTTCTTTCTGTGATCTGTGTGTGTGTGGAAGCAGAAGCAGAAGCAGATTATGCAGAAATTTGCAAGTTGTTGTTGGTGTTGGTGTGTGTATGTGTATTTGGTGATTTATAACAAAGTTGAAAAGTGGGTGTGTTTAGATTTGAAGCAACAAATTAAAGGGCTTAGTTGGGAGTGGGACCTCATAGKCATAGGGCTACCCTTCTTTTACAACTTCAAAATTAAATTGTAGGACCACTGCTCCTCTCCTCCCCAAGCTACCTTATAATTATTATATATGCCTTTTCTCACCTCAAAATAATCTAACTCTACTACCTACATTTTTGTTCTTCTTTTATTATAGACAAATGTTTTGCCAAGTTCTCGTAAGGAGCTCTTCTCTCTCTCACTTCTCCTTGGCAGCTACTTTTTAGGAAGGGGAAAAATTCATTTCGATGGGGGCTTTGTTGGCTGTGATGGTCCGAAATCAAAACAATCGCTTCTTGGGTCACGGTGGGACTGCGCTGCAGCTTGGCAGTGCCTAGGCGCCCAAGTATAGTGTTTAGGTGCTGTCATCTGGGCTTCTTGGTTGGGTCGTGTGTTGTAGTACTCTTTTGCTCTCTTCGTTAGATGCTGATAATGTTCTTGCGGCTGACAAAATCAAAGCTAACATTATTATTATGTGTGGTCCATGGTTTCATCACCCGGGTGTTTTGAAGAGTTATCAGGCACAAAATTGAACAGGGCTCCCGACTGCGATCTCTTGGGACGACTCTTCATTTTCGTTTCATTCTGGTTCAGAGAACTTCCATGGTTTAGAGCCATGATGGAGCAGAAGGCGGGCGACAACAAATGTGTGGCAACGGTTGACTCAAACACCAATTTGGAATATGTGGAGGGTATCAGTGTTAATTGTATTGAGATCCGTGACTGATTTAGGAAATTTGCCTAATCTTTCTTTACCCGTCATGGTGGAGAATAAGACAACTTTGGAGATAATTATTTTCCCTCAATTAATTGATGAATCTCTCACGAAATCATTAGATGGGGTTGAAAATATTATGATTTTGGAGAAAGTGTTTAGTGAAATTCCTAGTTCTTTGAATATATAATTTGTTTTATTCGCCAAGTGTAATGAATTTTATATTTTTACCAAAAAAAAAGAGTCTACTTTTCCTTCTTCGACTCCAAAAATAAAATTTTTGGTGATTGTTCTTATTTTTATACATGAATCCTGCCTTCCCAATAATCACATTGGTTAGCCGAACTTATATGCCCAATGTTCAACACATTAAGACACCTATACTATTTGAAACCATGTATTTATATGTTATAAATAAGATAATTAGGTAAGAATCAAAATGATTATTTTTTAAACTCTAGGAATTTATAAAAAGAAAAATGAAATTTAAATAATTATATCTCCGCTGAGTATGAGAGTGACAATAATTTTTTAGGCATTAAAATATTGGGCTATATGTATACACAATCCTATGATGAAAGCAACTTAAATTGAAAAATAATGATGGGTTATTGTCAAAATTTCATACAGTATAATTGCTCATGTTGTTTCCTTGGACTGCTTCTCACCACAGAACATGCTCTTCTATATGTCTTAATCTTATGAAATGTTGCTGTCCCAAATCTTGCAACTTTGATTATTTTTTCTTTTACAATAAATATATAATATTATATCAATCAATAATGAAAAATGTCAAATTATTAGCTTTCTATGGTTTTCCCATTTACCCCATCGCTTGAAAATGTGTAACATGAACCAATTATTTCAAGTTAATTTTATTTGTATATGTTATTATACTTTGTACTTTTTTATTTTTGTCTTTTCTATGTTTAGCAATGCCATTTGATGGTGTCACATCTTGTAATTCATGATCACATCAACTTTGGTATTAAAAACAATAACTTTGTGTAGCTGTTTATAAGTTTGGTTGATTATAATCAATTTTGATTTGAATTATGGTCCTCTCCTATAAAATTATGTTGCATAGTGGAGCTAATAATAATAATATAAAAACCATGGTTAGTGAGATATGATACACATTTATCTAAATTAGAAATATATTCTATTATTCATAGCTCAATCTCTCTGTTTTAGTTTTTATTTTTTATTTTGGTCCCTTTAGTTCGTTTCGGTCATGTAGTTTCAACTTTAGTTCTTATTGTACTTTTAAAATGTTCATTTTTGTCTTTATATTTTTAAAAAGTGATCATTTTGATCCCATAATTTTACATTTAATCTCATTTTTTTAATTACAATTTCAACACGACATTACAATCCATATATTTCTTAAAATGTAAACATTATTTTATACTAAAGAGTTTTGTTAGCTATAAAATTTGTGTTAAAATTTTATAAAGGACTAAAATGATCATTTTTCAAAAGTATAGGGAACAAAATAAAATTTTTAAAGTATAAGAATCAAAATGAACCAAAATTAAAAGTATAGGAACCAAAATGAACATTTTCAAAGTACAAGACTAAAACAAACCAAGGCCGAAGTACAAGCACCAAAATGGTTAGGAGGTGGGGATTGAACTCATAATCTCTTGATTGGAGATATATGTCAATTACCGCTGAGCTATGCTCACTTTGGAAAATAGTATTTTAACCATTAAAGTATTTATTATGGATTCAAATATAAATTGATAGGCTTGTATTTGGAGGGAGAAAGTGCACATGTATATTAATGACAATTGGTAAATATATTAGAGACAAAAAATAAGTGAAGAGAGATAAAATAAACAAATAATAATAATTATATATAATTGTTACAAACGGATACAAACCTACAAACCCTACTTTTCAAATAAAATAAACCATGAGATGTTAACGCCTAAATGAATTACCAATCTTGATGAAACTATATAGTAAAATCAAATGCAAAATATTATCATTTTTCCAAAAAAGAAAGAATATAAAAATATTCATATCAAACATATATGGTCCCATAATATCTTATTCATAATCACGATCAAATAACAAAAGGTGGAAGAAATTAATCTCGTGTTAAATAACATTTTCTTTTTTATCTTCTGTTTTAAAAAATCACGCCTATTTCTTTTTAATTTCTATAAATTTCACTTTTCTTATAAATACATAATTTTTAGTCATATATTTTTTAAGTTGAACTTAAATTAAAATTAAAAGTAAGGCCTAAGATAAATTTGTGAGTGCCACAAAATGGAATGGTGTGGTGGGGCAAGAGAAGCACAAAGAAGAAGGGTGGGTTCATGATTGGTGCGGGTTTTCCATTTTATTATGGCCTTTATTTATTTGGGGAATTAAATTTGAATTCTTTAGCTTTATATTTTTATAATTATTATATATATTTTTAAATTTCGAGAGAGAGAGAGGGTTGCACATGATCATGCTAGCACCAATATTGGGTGTTGTACAAATTGTCCTTTCTTTTTAATGGAGTCCCCTTCAACTCTCCCACTCCCACTCTCTCAAATGCCTTAAAAAAACATTTCCCTTCCTACCAATCACTAAATAAATAAATAAATAAAAAAGTTGGATTATAAATTTGATCTGAAGTATGAGATTGATCATGATGAGGTTTGAATTCATTCTCTTTAAATTTTTTTTAATTTATCTTCGTTCATTTTGGACCAATAAGCTAATTCACGAGGATTGGGATTTGTATAAATTTTAAAAAGTGATTTATTAATAAATTTCTACACTTTAAATATTAGGTCTATTATGTTTCTAAAATTTAAAAGAATGTCCAGTAAGTCGTTAAAATTTCAATTTTATGTCTATCGAATACCTAAACTTAAAGAAGTGTCTCATAAGTTAAAGATCTAAATATTAGACAAAATCGAAGTTGAGGGAGATATTAAGAATGTGTTTGGGAATGATGGGAGAAAGAGTGATTTTGAAATTTTTTTTTAAGTATAATTGATTTCCCAAATTCACCCTTAAAAGTAATACATTAAAAATCAATTTAAAGTGATTTTAAATCTTCCTAAAATCAGTTTTTAATTTGCGATCACTAGAAAAGAAAATAATTTTGACAATAACAAAACTGATTTTGACCATGTTAAAATCACTCCCAAACAYACCCTAAATACAACATTAAAAGTTTGGAGACATATTTTAGACACTTTTAAAGTTCAAAAAATCTATTACACGTAGCATTGAAAATTCATACACTTACTAGACAGTTAACCTTAAAAGTTTAGCTACTATTATGTCTAAAATTTAATGGCCAAAAAGGTATTAGGCAAGTTTTATAACATAGTTATGCACATAATAGAGTAATATTTTTTCTCTTTTTGATATCTGTGAGTGTTCAGGCCAGCTTACAAGTACCTCGACAAATCTCACGGGATAATCACTTGATCCTACAACATTTGGTGCCGGGAAACATAAAAAAATTACTAATTTAGTAATATATTTATCTTTTTATGTCAACTAGCAATATCAAATCAGTTTAGGTATATTTTGTCTAATTTCACATAACCACCCCTAACTTTATAATATTTTATTGTTAAAAATGACCTCATGGTTTGTGGCTTTCACGGRGTTTTTGAACATAATCGAAAGAACCTTATTTCTACCGAAAGAATAAGTATAAAATAACTAAGAAATTTAATTAAAACAAGAAAATAAAGAAACATAAGAACTAACGTGAAAAATTCCAAACCAAAGAAAAAATCCATTATGTGAAAATTATTACAATTATACAGATTTCTTTTTCTCAGTTCAAATATTATACAAAACACACTCTCAAAGCAAATACTATTTCAATKGAGAGGAATACAATCAAGGCCATGAGCTCCTTTTATATTACTTTGAGAACACTCCTCATTGTATCGTTTCGACGTGGGACAAACTTCACTTCTAATATTTTGCCGAAACTCAACAATTCTCTAAAATTCTCTTTTCACTTTTTCACATATTTGAAATTCACGAGTTAGATTTATATACCTCATAGTTAAGTAGTCAAATCCTCTAATTTAATACTTAACTATAAATTTATTAATCTGAACTCAGATTAAATAGACCCAATTTCTTATAACTCATCCTTTTATACAATTTAAACATATATTACACAAACTCAAGCTTCCCGACTTCAAACTCTCATTGACCAACTCTAGCTTATTAAAATTACGAGCCAAACATTTTCCATCTCGAGTAGCTTTTGAACTCTTGGGTCCAAAGTGTAGAGGAGAGGAGATGTACAATTTAAAAGGGAGGAGAAAGAAAAAGCTAGTCACTAACAGCTAATCTAAGGTCAATCAAAGCATGGCCCATAAGGCAAAAAACGAAATAAATTGGGCAGTTCCATCCAAGGCAAACCCATACCCATTCCCCCTTTGCCTTTTTAAGGGTCCCCCCATTATTAAAGGGTAACATTTCCTCGTGACTTTGGGTACAATTTTCAGCTTAAAAAGCTTCAAGATCATTCATAAGATTACATAATCTTTTAGTGGCATTCATTAATTAGATGTCTACAACGTGTCGTGAATTCACTCGCTAGATATTAATTGAGTCAGAAATTATTTAATGTCTTTATATCTATTAAATGCATGATCAAAGAATATATTTTTTAAAAATTATTTTATCTTTCGTCGTGTGGCACAAATTTTTGGTCGAGTTGTATCTACAAATATTAAATATCCAATTTTATCGCACCATTAACTAAAGCTTGTTTTTGGTTGAAATATATAAGAGAGAGTGAATAAATTTCACCTATYCAAAATCAAAACCAAAGGATACTAAAAGTAAAGTAAAAGGCAAAAATCCTTAGTTCACGGGCCTAAAAAACGTTGAATTAGATTAAATAAATATAAGCAACTATAGGGAATTAATTATTGTACTATGAATTTGAAGTTATTTATTAAGATTTGACATGATTGACTCTCATCACAGTCCAGCACATCTAGGAAAYATATCAAGATGGTTCTTCATGTAAAATGTAATAATAAAGTAAATTTTGGTATATATCAAAGACGCGTCGGAAAGTCAAGGAAGTTGGTGACCTGATGACAGGAGAGCTGGTGACCGAAGCTCCGGTGAACGGTGGGGAACAAACACTTCGCCCAAACGAGCATAGCTCAGCGATAATTGATATGTACCTCAACCAAGAGGTTGTGTGTTCGAATCCCTACCCCCACATGTTATACTCAAAAAAGAAAAAACAAGTAACAAGAAATAATTATCAAAACTAAACTTATTTAAAAATGGTACAAAACTTACTATTTAATTTATATATTTTTATAATTTTTTTTATCTTTAATGATTTTTTAGAAATATTAATGGATATTGATAAAAGCTATTTAGTTTAAATATTTTTATATTTTTTATATTTTTAATACTTTGTTTTAGAAATATTGATGGATACTGATATTTTATCAATATTTCAATCTATATTTGTATGAAATTATACTTCAACCGATAAAAAAAATACCCCAATTTAATTTAAAAATGGGGAAGAAGAAGAATATTATTGTTTAGCATTTTTGGGCCAACCATGTCTTTTACTTTATGGCTGGACAACATTGTTTGGACGTAGCCTATTGACCTGGAATTCCACTATAACAAGCCAACGAAAGAGATATTAGTAATATAGCAGACAAAAAAGAAAAAAAAAACAAGGAAAAAATGAATAATTTTCTTTTGTTACGTGTCACCCGCATTTCAGCTAATCTCACGAGACATAATTTGTTTAATCTTACAATTTTAAACATCATATATAGATTATAGATGACTCACCTTAGATTTATTTTAATACCTACTCGATCAATCTATGATGATTCAAAAATGTGTAATCTTGACTCAAATTTTAATGATGTAATTCAAAGTTCATCATTTTTTTAATAAAAATATCTTAATACTAATATTGATACTTTTATAATAGTAATGCGGTAAAAGTTACATTTTTTTTATAAGTAATCCTTCTCCGTGATCTTTTCTACACTTTTTTCTCTCTTTAGTTTTTATCTTTGTCCGTGCTTAAAGAAAAAAAAGTACATAGAGACGAACTTGACACAAGCATAAACGTACGTAAATGAAAGGCGTTATTTAACCTATTTTGAAAGAAATAGTTTTTAAATACTTTGGGAGAAAAAATTGAAGGTTGGATGATGTAATTTTATAAAGTGTGTTATTTGTGTAATTCCAACTAGGGACTGTGGCAATTGGACATAGTTGTATTAATTAGCACTAGCAAACCCAAAAAGTTCAATAAGTTGAGCAATAATAAAGTTAACCTAATATTATGCATTATTATGATGCTTTTTTTAATCATTAAATTATTTACTTAAATAATCACTGTGAGTTGTTGCATTGTCCTAAATTTGTTATTATATTTTAAAGGTAGTTGACTTTGTTGTATTCCTTTTATTTCTCATCACATAGCGAAGAATATTATTATTTTTATGGCAAAATCTTATATATCATGATTAATTAGCTTCTAGATTGTGAATAATAAATAATAATAATTCTACATTCAAAAACTGATTTTTGATTGGCCTAATTTATAAATTATATTAAAGAAGCCTTTTTTAGTATAACAATTTGTAAATGAAAGTTTYAACCTCCGATCATTTRCCATTAAACTAAGCTCATGTTGACATATTAAAGAAGTATTTTGAGAGTTCAAGTTATTTCTTTTTTTGAATCAGCAAAAAATATGTATGAACAAATTGAATTTCTTTAAAAAATAACGACCTCGTGTAKRACGGTTTAAAAGACACMTTCCTAGTTCTTAATAATTTTTTGCAAAATAAGTTATCAAACCAGYTCAGTTTCTAAACATAATAATCAATTTAAATATGTATCAAGCATATATTAAATATTTAATTATTTATCTTGGTGGACATGTCAACATTCAACTTAGGAACATTATAGTACTAGATTTAATGTTTGAGCAAATATACCTTTGCACTAATCTTTTCCACTATACTTTAGAATATTGTATATTGTGACAAAAGTAATTATATAYTAGGACTATAATGATAATCACATTCCCAAATCACATTTTTAGTAACATAATTTAAAATTTGTACACATAGGATGACCTCATTCTTGGAAATAAAATAAATAAAAAGTATTTCACGTTGATACTTTTTGTTAGATTACTATCTCTTTTATTTATAAAGAGTTGTCATCAACTAATAATTTAATATTTAAAAAAATTTAGGTTAAATTACATACTTATACTTTTGAGTATTTTTAGGAAAAATGAATTGTCTTTGGAAATTTTGAGTTATGTTTATCTTTTATCTCCAAAATATTAATTTAATACTTTATTTTTTAGTCAAACAAAGTTCAAAGTTAAGACATCTTCGACAATTAGATGAGATGGTGAAACAATGACTATCAACTTAATTAGTATATGTTGGAAGAAAAAAGTTTGAGACGGTTTTTTTGGGGTATTTTCATACTTTAATCTTGATTATCTTTTACAAATTAAATAAATTTATTTTCTTATAAATGTGAAATAAAATTCTACTTCAAATTCATACTTAAAACAGCCTTTGAAATTTTAGATGATGAACTTCATTAAAGTTGGGACAAATTTAGGTAAGTGGGAGACATGACAACCAATTTTTATGTCTAATCAAATCAGAAAAAAAGTAGGAAATATTGCCTCTCAGCTCACTTTTTCTTGTCTATCATTTGATGGGTTTTTGCAGTTCTAAGTTCAAAATTTGCCAAATATGATCAAGAAATTTGTGGGTATGAAGAGTATTTTCAACAAAATTTGATGTGCAATAATGTGTATGTTGATTTAACTATTACTTTATTTGGATATCAGTTTCATTCAAATTTTAATCCCTTTAATTTCATTAAATGTTGGAATATATATATATTACTCCAATACTTACTTTAGAAGTCCATTTTTACCTTAGATTTTTAATTTCAATAAATTTAATCATAAACTTAATTAAGGGATGAAATTGATATCTCATTAAACCTAAGTTAGGAAAGTGTCTACCAACCAATAATAGATCACTAAATATAATAATAAAAAAAATAGTGTAATCCGATTATACGAATGCTCATAGTTGAGCCACAAATATTTAAAATGACAGAATTTAGATCTCATTCCATAACAATTTTGTTTTTAATTTTTAGTTTTGAAATTTAAGCTCACAATGTGTACTTCAACCTATTTATTCCTATCAACTTTTTTATTATTTTAAGATTCACGAAATCAAATGAATCAAGTGAATATCTGTTTGCCAGATTTATTTTTTAAAATAGTTTTTTGATTTATGAAATGTTTTTTTATTTTAAATTTGAAACTTTAAATTGTATATTTATTTTTAAAAAATGAAATTTTAAAAAATATATTATTTCATATTATAAATTCATTTCATTTTTGTTAAATTAAAACCTGTAAAATATAATATATTATAAATTATATAATATTGTAAAATAATAATTATACAACATTTATAATATATATGTTCATAAATTAGTAATAATATTTTAGCTTGAAATAAATATTTAGTTGGTAACTTCACTAGTTTACAAATATATTACTAAACATACTTTGAACAATTTTTTTAAAATTGAGATTCAATTTCTAAATCTAATATCATAACAAATGTTTGAAAACATTGAAAACATGGATTACAACTTTGTTTTTCTTATTGAACTGTTTGTTTTTAAATTTTTTTTTTCAGACCACCGCCACCAAAAAATTGTTTTTATTTTTAAAATTTGACTAAGAATTTAAATGTATTATGAAAATTTTGAAAAACATACCAAAGGAATGACGAGAAAACAAGCATACTTTTAAAAAACTGAAAACTAAAAATTAAATCGTTCTTAAACGTGACCTTAACTATTCCATTAGATATAATTAAAAAGAATTAAGTCAATAAGTTAAAAGAGCATCCTCAAAAGATGATGAAATTTCCCTAAAATATTTTATAACTTGAGTTGTCAATTAATTTATATGTTATTTGTGGGTAATGTTTAACGTTTTTCTTCTTCTTAGTTCCCAAATTTGCCACATCCATAAAGCACATATGGAGGTGGGAACTTCTTGAGATAGAGAGACAATTTCAGTCTCTCGTTTTTCATCCATTTCTAAATTACTCGGATGAGTTTGGGCCAAGTAAAGTAAGGAAGAATTCAATCCAATCTATTGAGACATCATTCCAGACGAGGTGATATGTATGAAAYAGACATTTGGTAAGTTAAATATCTTACATAAAACTTTGTAACCGCAGTGCTCAACAATATAGACTCTTAAATTTAAGTTAGAACCTAGTTCRAACTAGTGTCGAGCCGATCGCGTACTTTCGAAAATGAGGGGCTCCTTTATGTAGTGAAACTTTGGGAAACCTTACCCACTCCGACCCGTATTTGATGTTAAYGGATTTTCGTGGCATCCGTCTTTTTTACGTCGAAGTCGAGTTGCACTCTCTTAGGATGAACGATATGTGATTCTGCCAGTCCCATTTTTGTCTTTCGGCCTATTCGAGCTAAAGTTGAGATGGCGAGTGGTCAACGTGTCAGCCCAGAACTGGCCTATAACACAATCCAGACCACGATCCCATCTAAGCCCATGATTAAATCCATCAGTTTTCATCAATGGGCTCATCTCAGCCCACTGGAAAGAATAAAGAAAAGAAATGGAATTTTGAAAAAGTTCCCACCATGGCAATGGCATTTTGAAGGTAGCTCTTTTGCAAAAGGGGTAAAAGGAAAAGAGAAGGAAAAGAGACATATGGACAAAATATGATTCCTAATTCCTAATCCCTAGTCCTGGCTGCTTCTGTTGACAAATGGCCAGCATTTGGGGTGGAATTTAGCCACCTTTTCTTTGATGAGCAGCTCGAACTGCAACTTTGGTACCATTTCTCAATTCCCTTTTAATGAAGTTCTCTTTATACTTGAATGGTTACTTTTTGAGTTTGCTTCTCTGGGTCTGCTGTAATATTTGTAAGTTCTGCTTCAACTTTCTTTAATCTGTGAATGGGTGTGGAGGGTGTTAATATATGGGCTTCTCTTGAAGGAAATTGCTGCCCTGTGTCTTCTTTTTCCTTACCCAAATGGGGTTTAGAATCTGAACTTTTTGGTGTTTATGGGTTCAAACACAATTATAGATTCAAATTTGAAAGAAAAAAGTTTGCTGTTAAAGATCTGTAGGTGTTTGTGTTTATTCCCAACTCAATTATTGCTTGCTTCTGCATCCACATGAACATCTGATCACAAAATATGAAATAACACTGATATTAATCATGAGTGTTTTGAATGATTAGAAGGGCTGGTTAAAGTTAAACTATACATTTCGTAAATGCTCTTAAAGGTGGAGACTAAATATAAGAATAATTCAAAGTTTTGGGAGGTAACTAAAGTTTCTAATGTTGAGGAAGTAAATAGCCACAATACCCTAAATATATCAACTAAGTTTATAATTTAACTAAAAAGTTTTAGCTTTTTGAAATTTGAATATGGTTGTCCATGAGTTTTTTACAAGATTATATGCAATATGCCAATAGTTAGTAGTTTAATGCAATTTGAAATGTTYGTCATGTAGGAGCCAAGAACTCAGCTTGTTTTGCATCTTGTGCTTGTAAATGGATTCAAGAGAAGCTTCAATTTCAAATGCTCCATATTATATCCATGATTTCAAAGATGAAGATGATCTTCACGATTCGATATACAAAAGGAAACTACTTGGGGGTGAGAATTCAAAGATTGGCTCTGCAAATGTGCCCTCCCCATCTGCCAAGTTTTTGCAAATAGCAGAGAGAAGGGATGGGATTTCACGGTCTGTTACTTCTTCAGGAGGGATTCTTAGATCGAAAATCAAGTTGAGATCTTCCGTAGGATTTTGTAAAGAGTGGATCAAAAACCCTTTGAACATTGCCCTTCTTTTGTGGATGATGTGCGTCACAGTTTCGGGAGCGGTACTCTTTCTTGTAATGACTGGAATGTTGAACAATCTCTTGCCAAGTAAACCACAGAGAGATGTTTGGTTTGAGGCTAATAACCAAATCCTGACTGCTCTCTTCACTCTCATGTGTTTGTACCATCATCCTAAGCGGATTCACCACTCGATACTTCTGTGTAGGTGGAAACCGAACGATATTCGTACACTGCGAGAAATATACTGCACAAATGGAACTTACAAGCCTCATGAATGGAGACACATGATGGTACTCCTTGTGTTGCTTAACATAAACTGCATTGCCCAATATGCTTTATCTGGCCTTAATTTGAGCTACAAAAAACCTGAGAGGTCAGTTTTTGGAGTTTCAGTCTGCCTTGCTGTTGCAATCTCAGCTGCTGCAGGTGCTGGTTTATACTCCACTTTTGGCCCACTTGGAAAGGAATACGACTGCGATGACAATGTCGAAGAGAGCGTCTCGGTTGCACCAAGAATTGTTGAGAAGCCACAATGGAGAGGGGGGCTGTTCCATTTCTTGGATGACATTARAACAGCCTGCCTTTCCATCTTCTGCAGCTTCTGTTTATTTGGATGGAACATGGAAAGGCTCAGATTCGGGAACAAATACGTGCATGTCGCGACATTCGTAATCTTCTGCACCGCCCCGCTTTGTTTGTTTGGTTTGGCAGCTAACATTGTTGATCCTTGGTCTGTCAAAGTAGCTCTCAGTTTAATTGGAATTCTGCTTTCCATGTTTGGGCTGCTCTATGGTGGATACTGGAGGATTCAAATGAGGAAACGGTTCGACTTGCCAAAGAACGACTCGTGTTGCGGGAAACCAAATGTTGCAGACTGTTCACAGTGGCTTTTCTGCTGTTGCTGCTCTCTTGCTCAGGAGGTTAGGACAGCTGATTACTATGAAACAATGGAAGACAACCTATGCAAAAACCGAACTAACGACAACGTAAAGAACAAGATCTTGTCCCCGTTACCTCGGGAAGGTGGAGTTGCTCATGAGTTTAGATCAAACCTGGCTTCTCCAATCTGGGATAATGCAAAATTAACCGAGATGAGAGCCAAAAAATATCAGTATCCAAACAAGTTCTTAGGTGAAACTTATGGAGAAGATCATATTATGAAGCCCCCTGCTCCATCATCAATGCAAAGAGAGGGTGATGAATCTTTGAGAAATTGAATTTTGTTATAAATTCAGTTTTGTTTTGGCCATTTTTGAACTAATGTACTGTTTTATGTGTATTATAATGTAAATTCATAGAGTAATGTATGTTCATTTTGTACTACTTTGTTTCCTATGAAATATTCAAGAAAACACATACCTTTAACAGTTACGTCTTCTGTTTTAGTTAAAAGGTTTTCGGAATCCCAAGGGACAAAAGGAATAGAGTTGCAAAAAACAACTTTATTGATACTCTTATATTATTTCGAGTTTTCTCGATCTGACACGTCAAGAACTTTCTCTAATTCAAGTCAACACCTCTTTTATGGAACGTACCTCAATCCAATAGAGMTCAACGAGGGATCACATTGTAGAATAACAAACTCCGACCACTCTTTTGTCATTCTCTTATAACAATCCTCTCCTCAAACCACATTTGTTAGATATTTGAGCATTCGTCCACAATTCAACACCCGAGAATCCCATCAATAGCTACCCTTCGGTAACACTATAGATCTCTTCAATRTTTCTACTGTGATATGAATGACCTCTGGATGTCAAACGGAASAAAAAAATCTTTTCTTTGATATCACTGGTTCAGGACAAACGAATCATTTTAGTTGAGACAACGAAAGAAAATTAAAGCAATCTCTCCTCCCAAGGGCAGTATTGGCAATGATATTAGGTACCGAAGAAATTAGAGGCATTAGAGAGGGAAGTTCTCCATCTCTTTCCTAGAGTTATTATATATGTCCTTACAATCATGGCCGACTAGAGAGGAATCAAAGGGCAGGCTCCCACACATCCCACCAATCATTTCAGCAAGTAGAGAGAGATGAAGTCACACGTGTGGTGGCGACGGGTAAGAAAGCGACTGTTTGGATTTAGACAAATCATCGGATGATAGGAAATTTTTTTTGATACTACGAGAGCATGGATGCTCCTTTAATTCACTACTTGCAACGTTATTATCGTATACAAAATGATGTGGGGTTTATCAACATTAAAAAAATATTTGTAAAGATAAAATTATATTGTAAACAAATGGAGTATGGTACTCTTGTAGTACATGAGTGAAAGCAGACACGACTGTGAGACCTATCTCTCATCATCTCACGTTGATTTTTAATSGCAATTTTTTTTTTTTGGGAAAGAAATGATCTTTTTCTTTTTTCTTCTTATATGGTGACTACTTTTTAATGGGGTTTTGCTTGATTAGAGTTTAGAATTTAGGGTTTAATTGAAGTTAGGTTTTTGAAGAATCTGATGAGGGATATGACAAAGAAAGAGAATTAGAGAAGTGAAAGAATCTTTTGAAAGATGTGTGGCCACCAACACCATGCCTAAAATCTAATCATCAAGAAGGTTTCTTTCAAGTCAGTCTAAAATCTGGTTGAAAATCCCATTTTGAGATTGCAGCTGAAAAAAAAAAGTTGTAGAAGTAGAAAAACCCATGAATTTAGAGGGACAATCACAATATCACTATTATGAATTAGGGGGTGGTTTAATAATGTATCAAAAGTAGAAAGTTATATATTCTCTTGGTAAGCTTCATATTTTTTTAGAGGGAACTCAACTCTTAATACTGTCACACTTAAAAAAAAAGTTTAAATTCTATTTTGGTTCCTGAATTTTCAAGTTTATTTCATCGAACTTCAAATATTCATCTTGATAACATGACCCTAGGCTCAATTGTTTCTAACTATCATGAGTTCAAATCTCTATCCACCACATGTTGTAAAAAAAAAAAATATTCATCTTGATATCCTTTCAAGTATGTCCCATGTAAATCTAAACAAAGCTCCCTATCTATTATATATGTTGATGAAGTAAAAAGTTTGTCTGATTATAGTTCTTGAATTTTCAAGATGTCAAGTTTTAATCATTAAACTTTTAAAGATAACCATTTTAGTCATGAGTATCTTATCTTGTCACTTGCCCAATGCTCATCTTCAACCCTATGTGGCCAAAATACATACTTAATTAACATGCCGATATACACCTAGTTTACTACATCATTAATTTATAAAAACAAAATAAATGTGAGAACAAAAGTTATTATTTTAACTAAAATAGAGATTTTGAAAATTAAAAATAAGAATAGAACAAATGCCAAAGTTCAATAATTAAAATGAAACAAATTTGACACTTCGGTGATCTAAATGATATTTGAACCAAAAATGAATTAGTCCACCTTAAATCAAATTCTATAAGTTAAATTACATTCTAGTTGATAGGTTTTAGTTGATTATTCATAATTATTCTAAAATCAATTTAGAAACAACTAGTCAACTAATTGAAAGGTATAAAATTTAAGTGCTTATCAGTTAGCATTTATCCTTAGTTGGCCACTGTTAAGTATTTCAAAAAGATGATTTGTTCTATGCAACATCTCGGAATATATATAGTGAAAAGTAAATTATTGCACATTTATGTTGTTCCCTAATATATATAGTGAAAAGTAAATTATTGTACATTTATGTTGTTCCCTTTTTATATATTTCAATTTCAATTTACATTTAAGGCTTATCCATAATTCCATACAACACAATTTCCTCAAATATTCCCATAGATTACTTAATATTTTAGAATATAACTCCATTTTACAAAATACAAAGTTGTTCTACATTTTTATAGCGCCAGCACAAGGCCCGGCAGCGAGCGGCGGAACATGTCCCGGGGGTGGCTCCGCCACACCGTCAGCCCATCGTGGCGGATGGCCGCCTCCCACCCCGGCGGCCGGAGATCGGTAACCACCAGCCACGTGTTGAAATACTCTC
>NW_019104517.1:1011092-1066820 GCF_001995035.1 Momordica charantia | reverse complement strand
CCGGCCAGCGATTTGTACAGGGCCTCGGCGATTGCTCTGTTTTGGTCCTCTGCGTCGCTGCACTCGACGATTTCGGATTCTGCCATGTGGGTGGAAGTGGAATCCATTTTTGAGAAATGGGGTTTGTTTTGGTGAGGGATTTGAGCTCAAAGCTCTGAAATTGGTTGGGGATTTTGGCGATTTGTGCATGGAGAAGAATGGGGTGTGGCAGGGCTATTTATAGATAGCAGAGAGCAAAAATTTATTCATTGTGTCTAATTAAGTTAGTTAAGGTTGAATGCTTTGGAAAGTGTCTAAATAAGTTTGTAAAATTTGAATTTTGTCATTTGATGGGTGAGCAAGAGATTTCTACTCATCAGTCAAGGATAAGTGTTATTGTCCATACATATCTAAATTTTCAATTTTGAATTGCGGCATGACTCGAGGTGGATTTTCAATTTGATCGATGTAATTTAAAATTTTCAATTTAATTCTTATAATTATTTATCAAATCTTGCAATGATCGTTGTTGTAATAAGTGACACGTTTTCTATTTACACGATACTGAGCCTGTATCTTTTATTTGATTAATTGTGTTTGTTGGATATATTAGGACTCGTTTGATAACATCCTTGTTGTTAGATTCAAGGACGATAAAACAAAATCTTTATTTACGTTAAAATAAATTATAAACGGGAACAAGAAACAAAATATTTGCTTTTATTGTTCCCAAAATTTCTATACCATTTTAAAAATATTTCTAAAAGATGAGAAMTAAGAAATCTACRTAGTTGTAAAATACTTAGATTTCTTAATAAAATTGAAAACAATAAACAAAAATCAGGAAACGTTACCAAATGTCCCTTAGARTTTATAATCGGAGTAAAAAATAAGTAAATTTTTYAAGCGAAGAAAAACAGTTCAAAGATGATTTGTGAGGTCGAGCCGAAGTGTGAAATGAATCGTGGTTCTAAAGAGGGGATTGATGATCCATCCAAACGTTGATAGCTGAACCTGTCGAAGACAAATAAAAATGGGTGCCACAAAGATACAAAGTAAATAGAAAAGAATCCTCTACTGTTTGATTGATTGAAAATGCAACCATCTAATCTCTCCTCTAAAAAGGGTTTTTTTCCCTCTTTCCCAAAAAGAAAACTTTTTGGCAGCTGTCTAGATCAAGTTGAATCATTTAGACTATAAATGGTTCCAGTTTTGAGAATGGATGAAAAGATTGACTACTCACGTGGGAATTAATTTTCTATGTATTTTTTTTTGACAAATAAATAAAGTTAGATGATTATCTTCTGAGATCAGTAGAGGTGGATATAAGAAGAAAAAATAATAATTATTATAATCCTTATCATAAAAATAATTCAACATTGTAACCGCGAGAGTTATGATGTTTAGTCACTAATGTCAAAGTTTAGCCTTCTAGAAGCTTAGGGTGGGATAATAGTCTATTTTAAAGTGATTTTAATGTGAATAAACGTTCTTACTTATTGGTTGATTGTAATGTATTTGATTTTTCGTCACTAAATGTTTAATGTCATGTAGTGTAATATTATTTCATACATCATAGAGTAAATATAGTTTGCCTCCTCGTTTGAAAGAAATAAAATTTGAAAATTTTTAAAATGATATGAAATTACGAATTAGAGTAAGGTTTTGAGTTTTCTCACCGTTTGATTAAGAATTTGACAAARGTATGTGAAGGTTGGCAATGAATGAGCTAACTATTCAAACGAGCTGAAGTTACATAAATATGAGACCTGCAAAATAGAGTAAGCACTCTGACGCTGAAGTCAGTAGTTGGTTATCTATGCTCTAGAGATAATATAGTTTTGCGTACCTAAAATTAGGCGGGAGGTTTCTGTTTATAGGTAGGACTTTTGATAGGACTTCCAACAAGCCTCGACAGCTCAAAAATCGCTGCATGTTTTCGTGGATTCTATTGGCGGTTTGTACATGCATAAGTGTAGGTCGATTCGGCTGATAACTCAAGTGATCAAAGTATGAGTTTATCATCGGCTCAGTTGATATCTCAAGCTATTGATATGTGAGTTTTTGGTCCGCTTGCTCTAGAACATAGGTCGTGACTGTCTCCAGTACGTAGTTTGGCTTAGTCTTTACAAAGGTCCGAGCTACAGTTTCGTATGAATCACTGTGCTGACTCATCACCGTTGAACATTTCATATGTAGATACGTGGTTGGCTGAGAAATAATCTCCAAACTCACCATAGGGGAGAGGTTATTTGATAGAGAAGCTATGATAATTATGAAGGTAAACTTTTTTGGACAGGGAAACCAAACAAAAGCTCTTTCCTTTGACTTTATGAATTTGCCTTAGACTCYATGTTGTAGATGGTGGACGATATTCTCATTACAAAATCCAAAGACTCTAAAGTTGTAATCTTCCTGACTTATATAGAAATATATTCTAAACCTAACTTATTTAACATCTATCTATTCATTAAGTGCTGTGTCTAGCTCTGCAACGTCAATTTATGTGAATTTTTACTATTATAAATTAGAGTCGTCACCGTTTATATGTTGATACAGGATTTAGATTAGAGCTCTAACATTGAATGCTCYAACAAATTCCTGTRCACATAAGAGGTTACATATCGATATGATGTCAAGCTCAGAGTTTGATGTCTAATTAAGTTAACAAAATATTTAATTGACAATAACAAAAGATAGGATTGTAGCTAAAAACTGATCATGTTTCAGGTCTCTCTTTTTACTTATAACGAGAGTCTTTAAGTTAGTTCAGATAAATTGGCTCAATTGAATGATGTCACATTGTTTTCTTGGCTAACCAAACCAAATAASGAAAGAACAAAATTAGAATTTGTAAAAATTAACATAGAAAGAAGACAAACAAAAATGAAATAGGGTAGAGAGAGTAGGTTTTGTTTGATTCATTCCATCCAATTYCAAACCCAAAATTAGCATCATGGCCAAGTTAAAAAGTGACATCTCCACCTCGAGGGAAATTAAAAAGTGACAAAATTTTTGTTCTTTAGGTACAATAATCCTTTCTATTGCAAATATATTTTTGGATGTTCTTTCCAATCACTGCCCTTTTGATACATTAAGAATATCCACCTCGCACCTTACCTTTAGATTTGGCATTTTTTTGCTACTTTATCATATTTTTATTAAATCTCTTTTTTATTTTAAGTTCTTACAATTGGGTGAATTTTTGAAAGATAATTAGTACATTATTATTAAGTTAGGCTCAATTTTTTTTTTATATTTTGATCCATAAACTTTTAAACTATATATTTTATTCTCTTATCCTTAAAAAGAAACTATTTTTGTCATTCTCAATTATTTTGTCATCAATTTAAATGTTGATATATATATATATATATTTTTTCAAAACTAGGAAATTCAAATCTCTATTATTTTATAAGATAAATAATATGTCTACAATTAGATCAGTGCGTGTGTCAAATGGCACAAGTAGAAATCATAATAAATGAGGGTTGATGGATTGGGTAAATTTAATTCATATATTGGATATCTAACACATAATTCAATGATAATTGACAAATACTCATCCTCTCAAGGTCGGAGGTTCAATTCTCCATATCCTCAAATTGTCGTATTAAAAAAATTAAGTGTAAGTTGTGTAGAAWTTTTTTTTAGAATTTAGAGACTAAAATATCATATTAGAAAGTTGAGATGCCAATTCAAAATAAACCAAAAGTTTTCCAACATTTTTTAGGTTTCTACCCCTTCAAAACACGATAAAATAAAAAATTCAATTTCCCAATTGGCTTCCATTTTCTCAAGATASAGTAAAAGAAACAAGGAAAATGAAAAGGGCAAATTTGGGAGAGATGATACACGTCATTTTACGGCGTAAGCTGATCCGACGGCGGCCGGGAGAAGATGACGTGGACGAGAGGAGTTGACTGTTTGACCGCTCCCGTCATTTTCGTAGCCAACCAGCGGTAGGCCCACGACGTCGTTTTCGGGTGCATGTAATATGTATTATTGAAAAGCTCCCAGTTGTCCTTGTGCAGATACACAGGTCCTAGACTTCTCAACATTTTCCTTTACCTTTCTTTGCCCCCACCGAAAAGAAATAAATCATAATTTAATTTAAATTTTGTAAGGACTCAGTTTCGTAGCATTCCTATTTCCTATTTTTTATTTATATTTTCTAYTTTTTGATAAATAGACATGTTTGATAACCAATCATGTTTCTCTTTTCTAAGATTTGAGAAAYATTTAAAAAAAAAAGATCAATTTTTGGAAACTACAAAAAGTAGTTTCGTTCTTGCCATTCTTAATGTTAGGATTTGGTTTATATTATTAATATTAATTAGTTCCGTCTCAAAACCAATTGACAATGAGAGGAGTAGTCCATGTCTATTATAAACTTATGTAAGGTCCATTCATTTATCAACGTGRGATCCATAACATATATTTGACATTAATAATAAAGACTAAATAGAAGGGAACACGATGCTTGAAAGTCAAATTAATTCATTTATTCATGTTTAAATAAAAGAAATAAATATATTATTTTGTTCTTAAGATTTGAGTTTCATTTCAATTCGGTCTTGATTTTAAAATCTTTCCCTTCTACTTCTCATCAGGCTTCTATTATTTTGATCCATGAGATAACAAAACCATGTGYAACCCTAACAACACGTTGATTGAGTTTATTTAAAATTCGTTCATATTATTTGTATGTTAATGTGCTAAAGGTTATTTATTTTGAATAATTTTTTTGGGTGTGATGGCAAAAAAGATATATATTAATATCTCTCTTTTTTTACGSGTGGAGAGAGAGAAGAGAACGTCRAGAGGAATTATTGAGGAAGGAAAGGTAGCAATGACAATGTGGCTGACTATTTCTATAATGACATGATATTGTGTCCACTTTAGACATAAGTTCGTCCGATTTTACTTTTAGTTTCATTCAAAATAACTCATTTATGAGAGAAGTGTTGTCACTCACTTTTGTACACATGATTTCTTCTTATCTAGCAAACCTAAAAATTTGGTCCATTATCATYGAACGATCTCTCTATTTATATGCTAAAAATGACAATGAGACTCAAACTACTTCATATGGACCACAAAAAGAGTGCTTTTACCTCTAAATGTAGGCAACTTTTCCCCCACATCTTGTACCTCTTTCCCTCACATTTTATCCTACTCTTTTCACTTTTTCCCATTTACCACATTTTTCTTTTGTCTTCTAATGAGTTTTTTTTTAACCACCAAAATTGTTGTAAGTAGTTTTTCTAAATATAGAAAGTACTCGTTACAAATGTTAGAACAACTTCAAAATTAAGAAGGTAGTATATTCCCATCCTCAAATTAGTCTCAATCCAATCTATTATGTCTGAAGATAAAAAAAAAAAAAGATTTCACGCATGAAATTTACCTTCGTATTTATAAGCGTTTCGAGCGAGTCCCACTTGTGATCAACTTTGTATGGTCACGCATCCTGACATGAATTCAACGATAGTAGCAACAGTTGGAAGAACGATTCTACTCTCTTGATCCTTCTTAGGTCGGACACTAACACAAAAAGTATACATAGTTATAATTTACAAAACTTCAAAGTTCAAACCGTCTTTTCCTACTAAATGGTGTGTAATTTTACCTAGGACGATTTTGATTCAAATAATATATATTATAGAATAGACCTAAATTATAATACGCCGACATCGAAATATTGGATTTCTTTTGGTCGATTGTCTTTATATCCAAGTTCCAACAGCCAAACGTTGATTTAGAGATCTAAGCCTCATGGGGTATTTCATTTCTTTTTAATTTTATAAATATTACGTATTGAAAATTTATTTTGACAATTAGTTGGTATTAAAGTCCAATTTGAAGGTTATTTTATTCTATTTTATTTCTATAAAGTCTATTTAATACTTAGTCTATAATCTGCGAAATATATATTTCGAAGAAATACTTGTTTTTTGAAAATATTATTCTTTTCTTTTAGTGTGATATTACTAATATTAAACAAAATAACTATGAATATTACAAAACTTTTCAACCCTTTCTTTCAATACAATTATTCATATTGCACCGCTCTTTTCAATTCTTTCATCTTATTGGAAAATTAACGGCACTAAATAACTTCTCCTTAACTTCTCCTTCCATAGGAGTATCCAAACACACATATACAAATAAGGAACAAACTGTAAAATACAAGAATACGACACAGAAAATTATACCGGTTCACCAACTAAGGGCTACGCTTACATGTGAGTAATTCACTAATATTGTCAAAGATTGTATTACAATAAACTCTCCTCAATATTATCTCCTAGAGGTTTCAACAAAAGTCCTCTAGTTTCTAAGTGTTCTAAACCTAATACTTAGCTATAGGAGTGAGAACACTCACAATATGATCAAGATACAATTACCACAATAAAGACGATCTTGATTCGTCCCAATACCTCTGCCAAACCCTCGAGCCTCTACCTCGAACCGCCACAAAACTACTCTGAAATCGGCTCCAAACTGCTCTAATTTCGGCTGGATATCCCTAAAACCTAAAACTGCAAATTTATAGACATCAACACAGTGTCATGGTGCTACGGACGAAACTTCCGTCCGCGCGTGCACAACCAGACAGAACCGTGGTGCCCTGCAGCAACGCCGTGGCGCTACCTCATCGGCCCTTCTAGCAGCACCCCGCTTCACCTATTTTCATTCCGACGCGTCTTGACTTGATCCCGACTCATCCCTAGCTCGTTCTGACGTCGACTTGGCTCCACCAATCCCAGCATATCTGATTTTACCAAATAAATTAGGTTATTATTGATCCCAAAAAACCATTTGTCAACTATGTCCTATCACAAATAAATTGAGGAGTTAATTTTACAAATGAGACAAATATAGATATTTAAAAATATTTTCAACTCTCTCTCAATAAATTGAGTTATCAATTGTACTATCCTCATGTGTTGTTGGAAGATTATATTATTTTGAAGAATTTTGAATTGATTAAAAGAAATTAACTTTTAACACCATATTATTTCAAATAATAAAGATGCATACAAATAATCAAGGTCCTTCCAAAAGAAGAGAGTGCATAAATATATTTTTGGACGAAGAAGATACGTAATTATTTGTACCATTTTTCTGTAAAAATAAAGATTAAATTAAAATAAATAAATAACCTGAAAAAAAAACGTAATTTATTTATAAACTGAAAGAAAGTAGGTTTCAAATATTTGTCCTGTCAAAAAAACGTTAGTTATGACTTTTTTTTTTTCTAATGTTTTGAAAAATTAGCTAAAATATTAAATACTGTTTTGAAAAACCAATACTCTTAAAAATAAAATAAGTAATATCATTTAAACCACTAAATAATAATAGGTAGCCCTTAATTTAATCCTCCAAAAATAATCAGTAAAGATATTAAGCCCCTGACCCTTTAAATTGTAATATAGTTTTTACAGTTTTTTAATGTAATTTATTACTAATTTGCAATTTTACCCTTTCTTGAACACATTATTTAGGAGCATTTTTGTCTTTTTGGTATGATTGATGTTGTGGCTTTTAGGGTTTGGTTGGGAGATTATCTAAAGCCTTGTCATTAGGTTGTTTGAGATCAGTTTTTCCGAATGAATTCTAGCTGTGTTTAGCGTGATTACTAAGTTTAAGAGTACGTCGTTCTGCAATTCTTTATCTTGGTTGCAAAGCCCAAACATTCAAGTTAGGTTTGATCAACTTTCTTGTGGAGTGTTGAATCTTGGGTAGGAAATCAATTCTCTTTACTTCTTTGTCTGCAATCAACAAGGTAATCCTTCGTCCAATCCTTCTCTTGTGATTGTGTTATTTTGATTTGGGATTTTAAATATGGACAGTTAGGGATCCTCTTTTGGTGGAAGTACTTTTATTGCAATTTTGATAAGATTTTCTATCTAAAATGGTCATAATTTTGAAATTACTAAGACTAAAATGAACGATAATTGATAATATAGAACGTTTTAAAATTACAGAAACTAAAATCTATTCAAAATAGAGGGTATGTAACTCAGAAAAACTCATTTCTATTGTATGATAAATTCTAAAATGCACAGAAAATAGCTATAATTCGTATTTTTATTTACACCAAAAACAAAAAGCGCAATAACAAATTGAATAAATTATTATGCAATGTATAAATCAAAAGCACTTTGTATCTCAATCTCACTATCGAATGATAATGAAGATTGGACTGGAAAAACATCTTTTCAGATAAGTATAAAAAAGTATTAAATGCAAAATTGATTATTGAGGTCTTTGGGACATTCTTTGGAAATCAAAAGTGAAGCCCACAAATCTGAAATTATTGGACTGAATTGTACAATGAACTGAAAACTCAAAAATAAAAATAAAAAATAAAAAATAAAAAATAAAAGAGAAAAAAATTGGATGGATGGAAAGCATCACAGTTTTTTGTATATTGCATTTCAATTGATTTCATATTTAAGTAATTAATATATGGGGCCTATGCTACCTGCTGCTCTTTTTAATTTGGTCTAACAACTTTAACAAATTATATTTTAGTCCCTCGAGTTTTAATACCTACAAAATATATTTATATGTTTTTTTTCCGATGATCAACACAATCATGTATTATAATTCTAATAGAGATGACACCGTRTTAAAAATTAAAAAATGTAAGATTGGTGCAGGAAAATTTGGAGTATTCAATATCATAAATGTCAAATAAATATAATACTCAAAATAATAATAATGATAAAATTGGTTATAGGTTGGCCTAGTRGCATGTGGAAATAAAAAATAAAGAAAATTTTAGAAAATTGGATTGTTCAAATCCCTATGGCGGAACCTACTTAGCTAGGACGATATTAAAATCTTACAAGTTTCTTGAATAATGACAACCAAGTGTTGTAAAGAAAGATGATAATAATCCCCAATAGGTGCGACAAATAGTAAAAAGATCGAAATGTCAAATATTAAATAAGAAAAAATGTGGTGTCACTTTTTCATTGGAGGCCTAATAATTAACAAAGAGATAAGAATGGCTTAACTTTTATTACTTCCCATTCGACTTCAATAACTTGATCATGAAAAGTCCAAGATTTGATCCAATAACTTAATTTCAACTTAGATTATCATATATATAGTTATTAAGAGTTAATGTATTAAACAGCATAGAAAAATAGTATATATGTATATATGAAAATTAAAGTTATTTATTATAAACCTAATTATAAACTCAAATGGAATTCAAAATTAGTGAGAAATGTTGATTAGGAGGGTTGGCTATTTGGCCAAAAATTAAATACAAACAACAATATCCAAACAAGGGAACTTGTGGCCACATAAAAGAGCTACACTATATATCACCTAAATCTTATAACATCAATGCCTGTCACACATTTAATTTATTTACCATATAGTTGACTTCCACCTCTCATTAATATTCAATTAGGTGGGTTTGAACATATGTGTGAGAAAACTGTTTCTTGAAAATTATTTTCTCATGTTCTTTTAATTTGTTATTAAAAAGTCTTCTAAGAAATAATCCCGAATTTATAAATAGTAGTTCCAAGCGTAATAGTAGTCAAATATATATTAGTTCTTAAGAACGATTTGAAAAATAAGAACAAAATGGTGTTTCTCAAAACATGCATGATTGATTGAAATTCTCTTTTTCGCTCAAATAATGCTTGGTTTTAAAAAGTGTATGTAAATCATATCAAAAGTTAGAAAAAGACTACACATAAGATATAGCACTGGATCCAAAACTCAAAATTGGATATCGACAAAATATTTTACTGTCAATCTAAACATAGCTAAGTAGTACGGCTATGACATCTCTTTCTTTTCTAAAGAGTTGTGAGTTCAATATTGATGGACCATTGTATTTGAGATGTGATATACAAAAAATAAAATTCATTTAGAACTCATCTGGTAACATTTCTGTTTCTTCATTTTTAATATTAAAAAAAAAATTGTATGACACCAACATCCATGAACTTAATGATGAGAAAACAATATTTTTATTTATGCTTTAGAACAAATTGAAAATGAGAACGAGAAAGAAGAAGCTTGTTTGATTGTTTCTAAAATTTTTATACAATCTCGAGAATGTTCCCAAAAAAAAGAAAAACAAGAAACAAGAAACATAGGTCGATTTCTTAAGAAAATTGGACACGAGACACAAGAAACAGTATCTACCTTAATTTTCTTTTTCCATGGTTATGATTTAGAGAGAGAGTGAAAGAAAGATGATACAAGGGAGTGTTTGGTATAGGGTATCTATCCATTATTCAAAGCTCAAAAGACAGTCCATTAATGAAGGATTTGGCAGCCAGCTCATCTGCTGACTGGTCTAAGGCCTCTCTCTCTCTCTCTCTAAGATTCCTTATGAAGTTCAGTTGGTTCATGTTTGTGACAAGACATAGAAAGTGACTAGTGAAGCAAAATTATGGAAATATTAATTACAACTTTGAATCAGATTAACAATCCATATACTTTAATATCAACTTACATTACATTCTTCATTCTTTTATTTCCTTTTATTTTGTTGTAGTTTGGAAGAAGTGACTGTCAAAATCTATGATACATATAGTAATCATGTCAGGTCAATATATAGACTACTTTGCAAAATGGAAAAGCTCTTTCAATTTTCTATTTTAATTTGAATTGGTGTGTCGCATTGCATCGCTGGTCATTTGTTTTAGTATAATAAATGTGAGGATGAGAATTTAAACTTTCGACTTCAAGAAAAGGAGCAGATACCTTAACTACTGACCATTTATTTGTACATTTTACCTTAAATTTAATACTCAGAGAAACTTAATTTTGGCTAAATAAAACAATCAAAACTTTGACAAAACCACACTTTCTGAAATATAATGGCCCAACACTTAAAAGCTTACTTTGAGCCCAATTATTGACTCCGTATTGGGCACCTTGGTTCTCAAGCCCATGTGTTCTAACACTATAGGTTTGACATAACAATAATGGGGTAGTTATTTCTTAAAAATATTTGCATGATTTCTATTCCCTAATATTTTGATTTCTTTTGGAAAACTCAGGATTACTTAGGGTGGATTTGGGCACTACTGGAGGGAGAAGAAAGAGAATTGATGCCAATATTGATGCGAAAGATTTGAAAAACAAGAAATCAAACTACTCAGCCAAGAGTCTATCTAAAGACATGCTATAGGAGTAACCCATTACCTTCGGGGTGGAATTGCCACAACATGGACATTCTTCTCCGCAAGAATTATTGCAATCTAATAATGAGTAGGAAGATTTGAAAGGCATTATGGTATTAAGATTTCCAAGGTTTAGAGATCCGCTCAAATTGTCTGCAAAGCTCTCCTAAAGAAATTTCACTTAGCATCAAATTTTGAAAAGTCTTATCCATAATTTGGTAGAATCTTGCTCAAACCTGTAGGGATTGAAAATTTTACTACCTCACTAGTCAATATCTCTCATTGTGTGTATTGTATGCCAACATCTTTTTTTTTTTTCTCTTTTTTTATGGGCAGTAACTTAACAAGTTGAAAAAAAGGGATGTTGAAAATGCCTTTTGGGTAAATTATAGTCTTCAACTAAAAAGTAGCATGAGTGTTCATTTTTAAGTTGGTTTTTTTTTTTTTTTTATGTTTGGTTTGATGGGTCCAACTACCCCCAATTTACAGTCCAACAAATACCCTCCACAATGCCTTTAGTGGGCCATATCTAGATTTCACACATTTTTTTCTTTCTATACCTACATCCACTACCACCCAAAAGAAAAAAAAAATGAATAGACATTGGATTTGATGAGGGTCAATAGTACTTTAATGTTTAAATCATAGTACTTTATACGGTGGCATTGATTGTACATAAGATTACACCAAATTGTGATACTTGCAAATAACTTACATGGACCAGTAAGGTAAGTTTGAGAAGATGTTTAAAGATTATTGGCCTCCAACTTAACTAATGAACGAATAAAATCAATTTCCTATAGTGATAAGTCACTATTTATGATGGACTAAGTATTTAGTGATAATGTAATAGAATAAGACTCAAATCTTTCCTATAAATAAGAAGTTTAAGATGACAATTGAAGTAAATCTAACCTTCTACTTCTATTTCTACCCCTGAACCCTGAATAAGTATAAAATAACTAAGAAATTAAAAGAAATAATAACAATAAAAAAATGAAGAAAATAACAATGGCCCACAAGGAGAACTCTACTAATTTGGATGAATAAAATCTTAGATTTGAGCTATTTTTATACTCGTTGGAACATACTCCCTTCTTGTACTTTTACGACGTGGGACAATTTTTAGGAGTACATTTCTTCCTTGTATCTTTTTGATGTTGGACAAACTTCAATTATAATATTTTGTCAAACCCAACACTCAATTCGTCCATTGCATATATTTTTCGGTCCTCTTTTCGTTCATTCACGAAAGTCGAACAATACTAACTTGATCGAGTAGATAAGCTAGGTTCGAGTTGCTTTTTTGAATCCGAATGTAAAAAATTAGTTTATGAAAGCAACATCCTTGTATAAACTTTGATTTAAAACATAGTGTTATTATTTGGTCCAAGAATGGGCAAAAGTGGAAACGGTTTGGATTGCTACAACTAAAAATCTTGAGTTGATGGCTTTCTTCACACCTTTCTAACCCAACTCTTTAAAGCTACGTTTATATGATGCCTTCCCTTCCCCACTCCTTTTTCTCATTCAATTTCTTCTGCCGCATCACATTCAACGACGCCGTATTTCTTTAAATAAAAATAATAATATATAAATAACCTATTTATATGCTCATGACTTCTCATCTACTTCTAAAAAGTTATAAATAACTAAAACTTTAATCATATTCACTCATGCAATATAACAACTCAAATAAATCAATTCCAAACACAAATCTAACTTTGTAGTATTATTTATTAAATTATAGTTGGGTATCTCCATTGATGCACGATTCTGCTGAGCTATCCAAGGTGGGTCATGTGGCAACAAAGACGAGCTGCAAAGTATGACCTCAAACAATAGGGACCTGAAAAAGAACAAACACTTTGACGCTCAAGTTAGAAAAGACACAACTACGATAAGTCGTTCTCGGAGCAAAATTGCGTACCTGAGCAAAAAGGCGGAGTGTCTCCTTTTATAGGCAGTGGGGGATAAGGTCGTTGGAGCCGCTCCGACCAGGGTTTTGACTGTTGATCTCCTAAGTCGGCTATCGAACCTGAGGTCAAAGTCTCAGGTCGGTTTGGATGACTTGAATGGGTCTCCTGTCAGATTCTGGACTCGGCTCGATCCTAGATTCAAGTTGGTTTTCACTGTTGGTCTAGTTGGCCGTTCTTGACGATTGGAGTTGATTGGTTTACGTGTCACTTTGTATTTTCCTTCCAATAATTTTTATTTGTTTTTGGCATAAAATGTTATGGTTTCTAATCTTGTCAAACTTTTTAATGTTATTATTATTATTTATTAAGAAAGAAAACTAGTAAATGTTGTTAACAAATAGATGATATGCCATATGCGAGCATACCACTAGAAATAAATAAATTGAATAATTTTTTATGAGTCATTTTTTTGGGTTTTGTCATTTGAGTGACTTGATTATATTCATTTATTTATTTACATCGTTATATATATATGAAAGAAATATTTGTAAACTCTTAATACATTCAAGACAACTTCAGATTTCATGCCAGCGTGTCACTAGAAAGAAATAAATTGAATAATTTTTTATGAGTCATTTTTTTTGTGTTTTGTCATTTGAGTGACTTGTTTATATTTATTTATATATATATATATATATATATTGTTATATATATATTGTTATATATATATGTATGAAAGAAATATTTGTAAACTCTTAATACAAAGATAATAGATTTCAAAAAGAATGAGTAAACTCCATATTTAACCTTTGATATAAAATGAATTTCATAAAATAAGCCTAAACCCAATTTTTAAAATAACTAAAATACTGATAAAATAAATAATAATAGATAGAACGAGAGTTGCCTTTAAAAAATTAGGGATTAAGGTTTAAATAAAATTATAGAATGTTTCAAAAGAAAAATTATAGAAAATAAAATAAAATAATTTGGGCCCACGGCCCTCCACGTTTTCAGAGTAGACGCGCTTTGTCTTCTTGTCCTCCCCGTTCACGGGTTCCAGTTTCTACAGGGTGCTAAATTACATTTATGACCCTGCTTTGTGTACATACCAAATAACGCCACGTATACAAATATTGCTACAGAATAAATTGTTACGTTGGAGCGTGGGAGAGCACAACGGGGGGATGGCCCAAAAATAATAAATATAATAACATTATTAAATAAAGGCTCTTATTCTTTGTTCGAATTTTGCTTAATAAATAAATTATCATAATTACTTTCATTCTCTTATAAATTATAACTATTACTAATCTTCCATCTTCTTCAAGTTTGCTTTTAATTGGTTAAATATAATGTTTGGTCCTAAAAGTATATTCAATTTTTTTAAATTTCGTTTTTTAAAATTTGTCAAATAAATCCATAAATTTAAGAAATATTTAATAGAATTTGTGGTTTTAATAGATCAATTAACTTTAAAAACTATTTTAACTCATCTTTAAATGTGTAGAGTGATTCATCATCAAACTTTTAATTTTATATCTTAGATGCCTCTCACCTCCAATTTTATATATAATATATTCATGTATTCAATTCTTTTTCAAAACTTTCTAGGTAAAATAATCTTCAAAGTTTCGTACCAAAATTATAGTGTAATGTATTTTTAGATTTGATTGAATATTCGCAAAAATAAATGTAGAACTAAACCTTTAAAAACATATATGAGAAAAGTTCATACCGCTCTCAACTATATTTCATATATAGCAAGTTAGAATTGATCCTGCTAGTTTCAAGGTTCGTGGGAATGAACTCTTACACCTTGAACTATTCTTTTAATGCATTTTTCCTCTTATGCAAGAGTATGTCACTCGTTTTGCGATACCTTTTTTTTTTTTATGAACACTGACTATTAATGACTAATTCGAAGACCATAAACAATCTGATTGTTTTTACCTTGATAATTATCTAACGAGATGAAGTCAACGTCAAAGCTACCTACTAATTTTACTGTACTGACGATAGTAAACTTCGATTTATAAACTAAATGATATATTTAGCATCTTATAGTTCAGTAGAAATGAACCACATGTATTTCTCAATAAAGGCTAAATTAATTTCCATGTACTATATGATAGGGACTCGTTAGTAATATTTGCTGTGCTCCACGTGGGATCAAGGAACTTGACGGTTAGAGTAGGTAGCAATAGCACCCAATGTCATTTTGCATTTAATCTTTTTGTTATTAATTTATAAAGTTGGCTTTCTACCTATTTGTATAGAGAGCTTTTTTTTCCCTCATGGAAAGAGAAAAAAAAAAAAAGTGCATTAACTCGAAGGAGATGACCGATTTGGCAAGTGGACAGCTCTGAAGAGCTTGTTTGGAATTTACTTTCTATTGAAAATGGAGAAAAAAAAAATACACTTTTGGTGACTATTTTTCTAAAAGAAGTATGTTTACAGCCACATATTTGTAAATAATGATTTTAATGTATACACTGATTTAAAATTTTTAAGTTAGAATTACTAATTTGAGTATTAGATAACTATTTTATTTTTACTTTTCTGTTTTTTAAAATTATATTTGTTTCTCTAATGTGTTTTTAAAATATATTTAAATTTTTAGATAAATTTTCAAGAAAAAAATTACTTAAATTTTAAAAATATATATTTTTAAAAGATAGGTAACCAGAAAAAAAAAACAAACACACACACCCCTATAGAATAGTGTTTGTAAAGTTTAATTTTTAAAAATATAAAACAACAAACAAAATTTGTCATATTTGTCATATTTCTTATTCAATCATAAATCCTAATTAAAATAGTTACCTAACAATAGTTCATTGCCACTAAATAGAAACAATGGTAACAATTTATAAACGTAACGATGATCTATGAGGTTTGACCAAACCGTAGGGACCAAATTATAACTTCTAAAATCACAGAGATTTACTGAACGGAACTAAGCTGAAACCTCATATGCCAATGAAATTGGTAAATTTACCCTAACTTATATGAGTTTTTTAGTCACAATTTTTTGTGGTGCTTTAAAGCTCTACGAACAAACTTGCAAACCATCCCCTATATTCCTAGGGATTTTTACTTTCTTTTAACCATGATATAAATCTTGATATCAACATTGGCATGACTAATTATTGGAATAATGTTCATCATCACCATTTTTCTTTTGATTTCTTTTTCAATGATCTTGGATTCAAACTTTGTTTCATACTCTAATTTGAAGGTTACCTTGCTGAAAATGTAGTCTCCTAATCATGAGAGAGAGCATCAAAATAAATGGAAAAAAAAAAGGGGGAGAGAGAAAAATGGTCTCCAAAGTGTGTGATTGAAATTCTGAGACAATAAATATATATTTTTTTTCATTATTTAGATATAAGAGAATTACTTATTAAGCATAATGGTTGTCTTTCCTGTAATCAATAGGTTTTTTCTTAATTTAGGATGCAAGAAAAGGCAAGTGACATGATTGAAAAGTCAGTAGAAAGGACGGTGGTGATGAGAGAGGAACACGAAGATACGGTGGGGTTGGGAACACTGGATAACGAACGAAAAAAAGATATATATATATAATATATTTTTGACGATGCAAAGAAGATATTATTATTAAACATACCATGATCCAATGCAAACCAGCACAAATTAAGCGCCACGATATGCTCCGCCTACCTCTTTGCTAGCCTTGTCGCAGCCAAGTTGTAAATGCTCCTACCAATATTTATTTTTTTATTTGAATTATAAAATGATAAATTACATATTTCATCATGTTTGAATTTAATTTTTTTTTAAATTATCATTTATGGTCTTTGAAACTTGAACTTTATTTCTAAGTGGTCGTTAAATTTGAAAAATAATACGTTAGTTATTAACGTTTGGATGTAATTTCTAGTTAGTCACTGAGTTGAGTTAACTATTCGTTAACCTAATGAAATGATGATGTGGTAGTTGACATATGTTGACTACATATCGAGAGCTCTCAAATGACTTAATATGAATGTCGATGAATCTGATTAGTTGTCGAGAAACTTGATGATTCACCTGTAAATTGTAACCTAATCAATTTAAATGTTAAACTGGAGATGAATGAAGAGGAAAAATCAGGTGTAGTCAGAAGAGAGGGAGGAAATGAGAAAAAAATGTCAGTTGGGTAAAAGAGAATAAAAGAATAATAAATTTTTCCAATTCATTTAGAAACATATACCTCACCAAAATTAAATAAACATAGGTTAAGCTATCATATCATCATATTTTTATCAAGTCAACTAATGATCCATTCAACTTAGGAACCAAAATAGAAAACAAATTTAAATTTTAGAAGCAATTAAAAATTAAATTTAAACTTAAGTTATAAAAGATTAACTTTTGAAACTGGATCGAATTGAAACTAAATTTAATTTTCAAACACAACAAATTATGACTTTTTAAACTTGTATATTTTACCAATTATAAATGTAGTAAACTTTCAAGTTTCAACCTACATTTATTTATGTCAATGTGAGCAGCTGGATAGATAAGATACCTATTATGCAAGATTTTAGCTAAGGTGACATGTTAGCAGGTGATCCGAGGTGGACTTCGACGTGGGCTAACGAGCTACCTACAAACACAATCTTGCATCCAAGTCCACGTACACTATAAAGCTTAAGTTAGAACTTAGTATGGGTTGGTGTCGAGTTGAGCTTAGTTGGATGCAATAAATTGTGTACTTTTGAAAATGTGGGGCTTCACCTTTTATAAAAGGGGAGTATTGAAAAGTGGTGCTCTATTGTGGTAGTATCTGTACTTGTCCTTAACAGATATTCGGTCAATTATCAAGAGATCCTCTGTCAACGAAACTGACTTTTCGTCGACTGTCAGCAAATCTAATTATGTTGACAGTCTTGCTCCCAGATCAGAGTTGAGCTAAGCTATTCTTTCTATACTTTGGCTTGTTCCTCATTGCCAAATTGAGGTCGAGACACATATTGCGAGGCAGGAGGATCACGTTTGTGATTTGATTTTCATTCCTAACAATGACCCTTCAATCCTTAATCTTAATAATCTGTAACATGCTTACTATATTATCAATAAATTATGTGGTTAAGATGTGTCAATAATTGGCAAACGAATTATTCTAGGTGGTGTGTTGGGTAAATATATACGCTGTATATATTAACTGTGTAATACTGACAAACAGATTACAACGTAACTGGCTACAAACGATATAAATTTGAACAACTTGATGAACACCAAAACTTGATCAAAATAGTCGAGGCATGCTTCAATAGCGCTGACCTGAAGACAATTATTCGCCCTGCACAAGTTGCTAGCAGACTACAACGATTGTCTCAACATGATACAACGACTAACTCCGATAGAACTACAACTTCGAACTACTCGGATCTGGCAGAACTCTTAGACACTTGCTCTCAACATAAACAAGAACAAGAACTCAAAAAGAAGAGAGAATTCTTGTGAGAGGAGGAGAATACTCAATTGTGGTATGCTTGGATATCTCAAAATGAACAAAACCACGACTATATATAGTTGTCCAAACATGTTACTTATTACACAAAATTAAACTCATATGTAACCTTTTTGCATATGTTACCTAGGTAACTTTAACATGTTACAAATTAACAAAATAAAGAAACACCTTTTCCATTTAAATAAATAACTCCAAAATTAAAAGAAACAAAACCACAAACATATTCACAATGTATATGTGAATAAATTTCTTTAAATTACACTTTCTTTCGCACCTTTAACTTATTTTGAGAGCTAATAGAGTTTAGAAAACTAGGGCGAAGTTTTAATCTAAGATGTAGTTAAAAATATCTCCGCCTAAAATTAGTTCATTTTGCATGCTTCAGTTTTCGATAGTAAAACTTTGACCTTGTAATTTCAAATAATAGTCAGTGTGCTAGCAAAGTTAATAATATAAATATTTAGGGAAAGTTTTTTAATAATTATTTATTTCATTATTTATTTATTTTAAGTTAAAAAGATTTCTTTATCAACTTAGATATTTGTATATTAAAAAAAAACACACACACACAAAGCTCTTCTCAAATGTAATATTATTAAAAAATATATGGATAATTATTTGACATTCAGGTTAATACAAAAAATGGTCATCTGCAAAAGTATCAATTTTTTAGGGAAAAAAAAGACACATTGGAATCTTTAAAAGAACCCACTACATTTGAATGGTTATTTTCAAAATAATATCATTCGAGCACAAAACTCTAATTTTTTATAAATTGAAAACTAAGTTTTGTTTGCGAATATAAATGTAATATTATAAATACAAGCGATGATTCAAAACTCCTATTTATAAAAGAAAAATATATTAATATTTTAATTAGTTAAACCATAAGACATATATACTTTATAAAGAAACATAAATTTGGATACATAAAATTTTTTTATTAACATTTTCAAAGTATAACAATATGGTTTTAATTTTCGAAATATCTGGATTGTTAGCTAATATGACCTTAGTTCAGTGAATTGACATCTATTTCAGATCATGAGGTTTTGAGTTCGAATCCTTCGCTTCATTTATTGTACTTAAAGAAAATTTGATTGCAGGAATGAAAAAAGTATTAACGATTCAAATACTCTTCTAGTCCCTTTAGTTTATCCATTTTGGTTATTGTACTTTTCAAATGTTTATCTTGATATTTATAACTTTTGTTCATTTTAATCATTTTACTTTCAAACATTTATTTTTATCCATACTTTTACAAAGTGACCAATTCGTGTTTATTTGCAAATTGTAACACAAATATTATATACAATAAAAATATTTTCATACAAATTTATGATTCTATTTCAAGAAATTTAGCGAGATAAAAATGAGACAAGAATAAAAATGAATATATAAAAATATCCCTCTTTTAAAATATATAAACCAAACTGAATCTTTCGAAAATACAATAATTAAAATGAACAAAAAGTATAAGACCTGAAATGAATCTTTTAAAATTACAGGATTAAATCAATTAGGCTATGATATCGTCCACAATTAAAAAAATATTTAAACTAATATTGAATTATTAATTTATGTGTATAAATGTTTTATAATTGAGTCGAGGTTTGAGCTCACATTAAATATACTCTTCTAACGGTGGCTGAGACAACCGTATATTAATTCATCCGTTCACATTTTTTTTTTTTAATTTTATTTTTTATCGATCTTCTCAATTAACTCACCGCTCTCTGTCTCTATCTCTTCGGTATTTCGCCGGTGAGAAATGTAGAGAGAGGCACCATCGGAGCACGGCGGCGAATTTTAGAGCCATAGGGATTGCTGTCTTCAATTTGCGGAAGAAGACGGGAAAGAAGAAGAACAAGAAATGCCGCTGACCAGGTACCAAATAAGGAACGAGTACGGCTTGGCGGATCCGGAGCTGTATAAGGCCGCCGATAAAGATGATCCCGAAGCACTTCTTGAAGGCGTCGCCATGGCCGGCCTCGTCGGAGTCTTGCGCCAGCTCGGTGACCTTGCCGAGTGAGATTTTCTTTGTTTTTTCTACTGTTCTTTGTTTTTTCTTTTGTTCTTGGAGTGGATATTTCTGATTCTTCTGAACTGTTGATGTTTACTAATGGTTGAGTGTTTGTGCTCTGAATTGGGGATCGCTGGAGATGGCTTGTGAGTTGAGTGATTGAACTAAGCGTTGAATTGAGAAGTATGAGCTGCATCAGAGTTTTAAGAGTAGATTGTTTAATCAGTTGACCTTGCTAGCTTTACGTTTGGTGGAACTTAACTTCATTAGGTTTGGATTTAATTTAACGTGGCGAGTGAAATGCTGGACGCGAGAGATTTATCATTTTTCTTAGAATTTTCGGCTTCAATTCTCACTCCCAATTTTAGGACTCCGCCTTCTCTAGTGGCTCCTTAAATCATTTTTAGCTCTTTCCGATTCTTTGGTTTCCAAATTATGTTTTCAAGACTGCTGTTAACAACTTCCGATTTGTGTTCTAACCCAACGCGAGTTGATTAATCACTAATCAAGTGCTCGGTAATTCCTAGGATTTGTGGTAATCTTGGACTCGCCGTTTACAATATCAGTAAAATATTTATATATATTCTAACCTTTACCTTCTTAAATTTTTCGTAGTTCTACCTGAAATTTTGGTACTATTTATTAACTTCAAGAGCTGAGCTTCTTGACATTCATTCCTGTTCTGGTAATAGGTGCACAAAAGTTAATCATATGCAAGAGTTCTAAATTTCTCAATGTTATTTGCCACACCATATACACATTCAGTTCCAATGATGCATATATTATATTTTAAGAAAAAAATGGTATTACTGTTGGAGAGGAGTTTCTGGAAGACTGGAAATGAAAGGTTTGAAAAGTAACTGGATAATACTTTAGATATCTTACTGGCGACTTGGAAAGATTGTGAAAAATTGAAAGTATATTGTTTTAGATATTTCACTAGCACTAGACTATTTTTCATCTCCATAGTATAGTATTTAAAGATTCCCCTAGAAATATGCCTTCACCTTTACTTCTTTTTATTTGTTAAAAGGTTTGCTGCTGAGGTATTCCACGACTTACATGAAGAGGTAATTTCAACGGCTGCAAGAGGCCATGGCCTTATGATTCGCGTGCAGCAACTTGAGGCAGAAGTTCCTTCAATTGAGAAAGCATTTCTGTCCCAAACAAATCATACATCTTTCTTCACTAGTTCAGGTTAGTCTACTACATGTAATTTTATACTCTTACCTACAACCATGGCAACCAGACTGATTATACTGATGAATCTAAACAGTTGATATGGGATCATGAACTAATTAAACATCGTACTATTTTTTTATTTTTTAAAAACATATGATATAGGGCTTAGAAAATTTTATTTGAAGCTATTCCTCACTACAAATTACTGTTACTTACACTCATGCTCACACACACTGTATCACTTTATGCAAATGCATTTCAGAATTGTCTTGTTCATTTTTATTTTTCAAAAAATAGTCTTGCTACCTGGTTATCGATTTATGTACTTTAAGTGCATATATGATCTAAATACTGATTGATGGTGTTAAAAGAGCCCGGATTTGCATAATGGTATTTGTTTCTTGATAAGCATGTCTTCTCATCATGACAAGTAAATAAAATGGATATTTCGAGTTCAATAGTATAATTCAAACCAACCTTTTTTTAGATATTGATTGTGAAAGAGTCGCAGTTTGACAGGAAGGTAGGAGTGGACATTGCAATGTCTAATTTACCTTTGTACTTGCTGTTTGCTAATTATATAATGAAGGTAGCATGCATTTAGGCATATATTTATTTCTGCACTGCACAAAATTCTTTATCTTATCGAATTGTTTTTCACATTCAATCATTTTGCTCCCACAACATAGGAATGGCTAGAATTTTGTTGTTTTTTTTTCAGATACAGGGCCAGTATCATTATGTTAGCCCATCCAACAAAATATATATTATACCTTTTTTCTCTCTGTGTTTAGAACGACTTAAGTTTATCTAAGATGAAATGAGGTTGGTTCTTAGAGGCATCTAATTGTCAAGGATCCTACATTGAAAAATAAGGAGCTTCTAATATAAGTGGGCTACTCCTCTCACCGCCAATTGATTTTGAGATGGAACCCCATGACTATTGATACTAACACCTTAAGGATAAGCTTTTAAATCATAATTGCGAATTATATTGCAGGACTTGACTGGCATCCTAATTTGCAGTCAGAGCAAAGTCTTATTACTCGTGGAGACTTACCTCGGTTTGTCATGGATTCCTATGAAGAATGCAGGGGCCCCCCACGTCTATTCCTTTTAGACAAGTATGGTATCCTCTTGCATAAATGTAAAAGAAATATGTTTTTAGGATTTTAAAAAATTTCTCTGACTCTCTGCCTTTGAATAGGTTTGATGTTGCAGGGGCTGGGGCATGTTTGAAGCGATACACTGACCCATCAGTTTTTAAAGTGGAATCCACAGCTTCTGAGAGATCAAATATTGAGCATCAAAGGGAGAAGAAAATTCGTAAAGTGAAGGTATAGTCAATGTTGTTCAATTCAATACATCATATAGCATAACACATGAGATTTGCAGCTCATCTATTTCTCCATTTCTTAAGCTCTTTTATTCTCTCTCTCTCTCTCTCTCGTTTGACCAGTTTTTATTCTTTTAGTTGCCTTCCCTCTTTCTTCTTTTATTTCCAGAATGATATTAAATGAAAAGGTTTGGTCACTTGTGTTATGCATTCTGAGAAATAGTTGTTTCATATGTCTTTTCCTTCTTTTGGAACAGYCCTAGATCATGTATTGACCACTGTTTTATGTAAGCATTCTTGCATATGATGCATGTGCTTGTGGGTGCCTTTTTTCTTATTCCTTTATTTCTTTATTTATTTGGTGGCTTGTGGTTTACTCAGAAGATCAGTATTGTCAACAAGATTCATGAAAATTCTGTCAAATTTTGCATGAGTCATTTTTTTGTATCTTCTGGCTTCACTAAGGATAACTGTTAATTGAATACTTCATATTCTTCTATAGAATTTATCATTTGAAAACTCAAATTGCATACGGGTGGCTTATGTTTACTGCATGTGAGAGTTGCATATGTTGTATCACTGAAAAAATTCAGTAAGTTTATTTACCCTTTACTACATTGGGGTTCTTAAATTCTTAGACAAAATATGTTCATTTGGGCCTATTTGACCTTTCAATTCTGGGACTGCCGTTCATTGCTGCCATATGCACACCCTTACCTCTACTCAGTGAAACTTATCCATGCATGATTATAACCTATTTAGTTCTAAAATATGGCTTCTTTGCCTCCTAGCAGAGGAAAGGACCACGCTGGAGGAATGGTGGAACACCAGAGATTGGACCAACATCCCATGCCAAGTAGGGCGTCCTTATTTCTTCAGGACTTTTCTTGACCTGTTTAACTGCATATGCTTACTTATAGATACTTGATGGTTAATGTCAAATTTTTCCCAATTGTGCAGACTACATCAATTGTTCTTGGAGGAGCGCATTGAAAGTTGTTTTAATGACCCTTCACGGCTTGTAAAATTGAAGAAAAGGCAATTTAGTGGATGTATTGACTCAAAAGATGGGAAAAGTTACATGGAAAAATTTTTGGAGACTCCTTCTCCAGAGCATAAGATGGTTTATGAAGCATCTGTTGCTGCACCGACCTTGCATTTAAGGTCAGACAATACGAATGAACTGGGTCTTAGAATACTTGATATCACTACAGTGAGCCCCACAAGCAAATCTCCCGGAAGGGTAAGTACGTGCTCATCATGTTTAGCACAAGAAGAAGAATTAAAAAGACCAATCAACGGTGATGTTTGTGAGGAGATTGTGAAGATGACTGAATCAACTGGAGATCATGAGATTGAAACAATTCCCAATCTTCAAGTGGTGCTAGTTGAAAACCAAATAGAATATGGTGAAGGGAAAACAGAGAGCAGTATAGATGGGTATCGTTCTGATGAGGTAATCAGTGAAGTAGACAACTATGTGGATGCTCTCGCTACTATGGAGTCAGAAATGGAAACAGACAATGAACCTAGATCTAAACATGTTAACCTTCTGAAAGTTGGAGAACAGAGAAGTGAATCTGATGCAAATGATGAACACTTGGAAACCATAGCTCAACTATCAGATTCACAATCCCTCGTGAACTCTTCTGTATCAGATGATGGTAATAGTTCATTAAAGAGAGAGAGATCCAGTTTTCCGTGCTCTGATACGGTGAGTAGTTTGGTTGACAACATACAATATGATTCTGAAGGTACCTCTAAAGCATTATCTACAATTCCAAAACTGTGTATGGTGGATATTGAAAATATGCCCTGTAATCCAGATTATATCTCTCATTCTCATGAAAGAAAAGCTGATGAAAGTGGACCCGATAATACTAGTGTTCATGAAGATAAAATCTCAAAATCTGAAAAGGTATCTGGTGATTCATGTTTTTTGGATCCAATTACTCCACAACCACGGTTAGACCCAGACTCATTACCACCTTCATCCTTATTGGTGGAACCAAAGTTGTATAATAAATCATCTACCAACCTTGTCAATTTTGGTTCACAGATATCAATTACAGAGACAGGCCTAGATTGTCACAGAAATGTTTTCCTCGATGTTCCATCTGAGACTGTTAGTGGTGCTGAGCACACAATTTCTTCTGAAGTTTATCATATTAGAGACAGGGAGGGTGTAGATGTGAATGCCACGTCTGAAAATTCGTTGCATCTTTCAAATGTTTTAGGGCAAGCTGTTGAGATTGAAGCAGTAGAAAAGGTTGAGGGTACATTGCTTCAAAAAGAATACCAGGATGATAGAACTATTGATAAGCAACCCTTGCCAGAAATCGAATCGTGTCCTAGTTTTATTTTGCCCTCTGAGACTTCACTTGCTTCTACAAATAATTCTTCAGATGACATATGTAATTCTATTGTCCTCAAAGGTGATGATAACAGAGTGGCGGCTGAAGCAAAATATGAAGACTTACCTCTTGCAGTAGATTTTTTGCTGACCCAAGATTTGAAGGATGAGAGCATTATGGCAACTGAAGTAAAATATGAAGAATTAACGCTTGCAGCAGATTACTCTCAGAAACAGGATTTAGATGTAGTAGATGATGTTCTTCAAGTTGAAGATGGTTTGGCAGAAACTGGTGTATCATATTCTGAAAGGGAAGCAAATATCGTAGATATAACAAGCATAGCTGACGATGGAAAAGTAACCATATTCCCTCATGCTGATAATATCTCGGATGAGCTGCAACTTTCTAATCCAAATGATACAGTTCATGAGATACATTTGAACTCACCAGAGTTTGTGACTGAAACAGTTAATCCAGAAGGTATTACTGTGCCTAGCACTGCTGTTTCCTCCGATTATGAACTTGCTTCACCATGTGATCTGGACCATGAGGATTCTGTACAGTATAGTGATGTTGCGACTGAAAAGGTTCGAGCTGATGAGCTGGTTGATTCTGCACACTGTAGTGACGTTGTGACTGAAAAGGTTCAAGCAGATGAGGGGGTTGATTCCGTAAACTGTAGTGACGTTGTGACTAAAAAGGTTCCAGCAGATGAGGTGGTTGATTCCAATGTTGCGACTGAAAAGTTTAAAGCAGATGGTGTGGTTGGGTCCACTTCAATTGAAGCCAATACTGCTACTATAACTGAAGTCACACCCAAGAATTTAGATCATTTCAGTGATGAAGGAAATACAAGCATAGATAAACTTCCAACTGGAACATTTCAAGCAGATGGATTTGCTTTTGATACTGATCCTACGACTGTTAATGATGCAAATGAAGTTGTTTGTGCATCCTCAAAAGGTCTTTTATCGACATCAGAGAATATGAAGAGTGATTTGCTAGAGAATCATACTGGCTTTGAGAATCCATACCCAGATCAGAATGGATTTAAAGATACTTCAGATTATTCAGTAGAACCAGTAGAGGTTTCTTGTGCTCCTTTAGACTCTAAAGACGAATTGGTTTTTGACCATTCTGATTCAGGGAAGATTGATGGTATTGATAATTTACCTGTGCCTACACAGACCCAATGCACTTCAGTTATTGATGATCTCTCTTTCAACGCAAAATCTTTGGACCTGAGAAATCTGGAATCACAATCAAATTCTTTGCATCAGGGTGATCTTAAAGAAGGCATCGAATTTATGTCTTCTCCTCCTCTATGTTTGTCCTCTGCCATTGAAACTTCCAACGAGCCATCATCAGAATTGCAAGCTAAACACAAAGAAGTGGAGCTTATACAAGCAGATGATGTTTCCAGTTCTTCACGTCTTGAACAATGCATAAAAATACGATCTCCAGGTCAGTTAGATGAAGAAAAGGTTGAACTGGTACAATCTTCGGATCCAGTCCAACAAGATCAAAGTTCTAAATGCAATGCTAGTGAAGAAACAATTCAAGCTGGGCGTTCACTATCAGAGTTATCTATACAACATCCGATTGGTGAATTCAATATGACAGGTCGTGCATTACAGCCTGTCCTACCTAGTGAAGAAACCATTAAAGCTGGATATTCACTATCAGAGTTAACTATACAACATCCGATTGGTGAACTCAATATGACAGGTCGTACAATGGATACATTACAGCCAGTCCTACCGAGCTACATCCTGCTGCCTGAGGTACCTCAAGTCAATTTGAGTGAGATGCCACCATTACCCCCTCTACCTCCAATGCAGTGGAGATTAGGGAAGGTTCAGCAAGCTTTTCCTGCTCCACCTGGAAGTGAAGATCCACTTCAATCAATATTACCACGAAAAGCTGAAGAGAAGGGTATGTGTTTAGAATCATCAAATGCAGAGATCCTACAACCTGAGATTTGCTTTCAAGATAAGAAGCATACACATGTATCTGGTCCCATGGTACATAGCACAATGCAACCTCCATTCTCAACGCAACTGCCCATGATCAGCAACGAAAACTTTCAATATAGTTCTGCCACCATGGATAAACAATATAATAATCCATTTTTAACGTTACCACCAATGCCCAAGGAAAACCCAGAGCAGGATTTTCTTTCACCTGATGGAGAAAAAGTACGGTCTGATCTGAACCTGCCCTCACTAGGACCAACAATTGACGTTCGAAATTGTAAAATTGATAGTGGATCTTCATATGGGCAGTCATTCCAACAACCTTTTAGTAACTCAGCATCAGAAATAGGCTTAAAGCATGACATGTCTCAACATGTCTCACAAGATATCGAAGGGGAACAAAGAAATTCCCATGTCATGATGGGGCCTCCGTCATTCATGATGAATGAACAATCTCAACACGACTTGCCAACTACGGAGCAAGAAGTAGCTTCATCTTCTAATACATCTCTTCTGCTATCAACCTCTGGGGTTGGTTTGCCAAATGGAAACCCACCTACTAGCAAGCTTCTTCGTCCACGAAGCCCTCTCATTGATGCTGTTGCTGCCCACGATAAAAGCAAGGTTAGATAGTATTTCATTACCTATTTTGACTTTGGTGACATCCTTGTAAAATACTTGGAATTAACTTTCATTACCAACTTGCAGTTGAGAAAAGTTTCTGATCGGGTACTACCTGAAATTGGACCAAAGGTTGATGAAAGAGATTCACTGCTAGCACAGATTCGAACCAAGGTTGAAGCTGAACTTTGCTCTTATTAAATTTGGCTTATATTATCGTTTTTACACATTTCAGAGTAGAGTGTTTATCTAACAAAATTATTCTGATTGTACTCTTCAGTCCTTCAACTTGAAGCCTGCAGTCGTAACAAGACCCAGCGTGCAGGGTCCAAAAACCAATTTGAGGGTTGCTGCTATCTTGGAGAAAGCAAACGCAATTCGCCAGGTATCTCTCTACCTTCCCCACCCCCCGCCCTTGCTTGTCTATTTGTCGTAGAAATGGAACTTATTTGGAATCTATGTAACAGGCATTTGCTGGAAGTGATGAAGATGATGATACTGATAGTTGGAGTGATTCTGAATAAGCCTCAGCTCTTACAGTTCATAAATGCTCCATCGCTGCTCTGCCATGAACTGGGTTGAAATTTCTTCCCCCTTGAATGGTCAAATTTCGGTAGTATAGTGTTCCTTTTCTTCTCTAAGCTTCATATATGTAAAGCATACGTCACATGTCCCCCCCTCCCCCCTGCTCTCTCTCTCTCTGTTGTCTCTCTCTATTTTGGTCTCTTGCTCTGGTTCATCAACAAAGCAATACCACCCGGCAGACGAAACGAACGGTATACGACATACGAGGTAGAGAATTATTCAACAAGAGCTGGAGCAATGAAAGTTTCTGGGTATCTAGTAAAATCTTGGCAAATGTAAATTGTATTGGAATGGGATTAAATTTTGGTATGTAACATACTTTTGATGTAATTTTTGTAATTGTAGTAGCGTCTCATCTCATGCATATTTTTCAGTCTTCACCTTATACTTCTGTTATGGCCCCGTATATTATATGGCCTCTTTCTTAGTACAGTGAAATTCTTTGGTACTGTTACATTTATACGAATATATAATGTTATACAGACCTAGTTATATGATGTAGAATTACTCCCCCTCCCCGTTTATGAACTATATGTATTATTTTATTTTCATATTTTTCTTAGAGATTGCAGGTAATCATCATGAGTTGTTGAATACTTCTTGATCTTGTAATTATGTTTTGATGTTTTACCAAGCAATTTCTGTTTGACGATAAATCATAATTATAGGTTTGTGGATTATATATTATGGAATGTGATATAGTCATGGAATGATTCAATTATATATAGAGAGAGAGAGAGAGATTTTTTTAGTATAAGTGTGGGTCGATGGTTTTGGAAGGAAGGACGGAAATTCAGCCATTTTGAGTAAAAGCCACAGCAGAAAACTACTCATCCACATAATAGAGGATCTCGAAATGAGTTATTTACTAGTGAATTATGATATGACACGTACATTAGTCTGCATAGTTATCTGTTAGTATCATTATGAAATTTATGTAAAAAAATATTTGTAATGTCATTAACAATAAATGTTAGATGTCAAACTTGAGCATGCGTCGATAAGTTAAAATATATATTTTTGATGAAATAGCTACCTCTATTAATAATATATTTATAAACTAACATATATATGTAACATGGACTTTTTGACATCATGTTTTATTTTATTATTTTTTTTTTGAACAACATATTGGTGATACATTTAATCAATGATAAAAGAAATATTAATGATAAGCTTTATAACGGTATATCGGGTTTTTTTTTTAATTTTTCGATGCAGGAGGGCTCGAACTTGGATCTTGAGTGTCAGGTCTCTTGCCACTGCGTCAATACCTAGGACGCATATAAAGTTAAAATACTTTATCATAAATGGTATATAGTGAACTATTTTTTATTAGTCATTAGCCAGGGGAAATTGAGATTTATAATCTCTTCTATAATTGATTTCAAATTTATGACTCCCTTTTTGAAAATACCTTCTTTCTGACTCCTCTCCCCCTTATTTTTTATCCTTTCAAAAATTCTAAAGTGAAATTACCGTAGTACCCTCATGTTTCAAAAACCACAATCCCTCCCTATTCCCGGATGTATCCTGGCAGTCTCCCCTCCATTTCCACCCTAAAACTCTAAACCCCATCTCGGATCTCACAATGCCATCTCGAACTTTCGCACACACCCATCCACAATCAACAATCTCCTCCAATCTCTTCCATCGTTTCACACCCACTATCGCCAATATCATTGTTGTCTTGATCTCGGAGGCAGCTAGGTTAGTGGGCTCCAATCTAACAAAAATTTTCATTATTTTTTGTTTTGATTTTCATTTTCGGCGCTATAAGCAGTCAAGTAGTCTTAGGTTAAATTTTAGGCAGTGTAGGTATCAGATTTAAAAAGCAAACGAAGGATTTAATCTTGGATTTAATCCCGATGCATTTCGTTCCGGGATTGATGAATATAGCATCTAAGTAGAATCCTTCGTTCCGAGATAAATTTTGACCTTCTACCTTCTATCTCGATTTTTGTCCCAGTCTGTCTCGTACCGGGATGGAAGGTAGAAGGACAGCCTTCCAGATCATCTTAGATCAAGAAGGATGTTCGCCTTTCATCCTGGTTCGGGCGGGACCGGGACAAGCACAAGGATGAAAGGCGGAACGTCTTAATCCGAGATGATCTCAAATCTATCATTCTACCTTCCATTTCAGACCTTGTCCCGTTCTGTCATGGATTGGGATGAAAGGCAGAAGAACAACCTTCCTTCTACCTTTCATCCTAGTCCTTGTCCCTGTCTGTGTCGGACTGAGATGAATGAAAGAAAATATAATTGATCTACATTGAAGACATTTTTTTTTCTAATTGACTTAGTCTTTAACTAATTTTCTTATTTTAACTTTGTTAAGGAGATACGGTGGATTTAAAACTTAAGATCAACGGTAATTATTGGTTTCCGATCTCGTTGACAAACCCTGCTCATATAGAAAAAACCACTACTATGGTTAAGGCCAGGTTAACCCCAACCCAATTAGACATGTTTAAGCAAACATGTTTTGATCCTATTTTGGACATGGATATTATATTTTAATAGTTCATTGATCCATCACCTGTTGTTGAGAGAGGTTGAGGAGCCTAGATAGGATGTCATTAGCTTTGACCTATTTAGGAATAGGGTGTCTTTTAGTAAGTGAGAATTTGACCTAATCATTGGCTCAAACATATGATGAATAGATTAGATGACGATATTCCTAGTCGAAGACTTAGTGTACGGTATTTTAAGGATAGTGTGAGGGTTAAGTGTTCGAAGCTGGAGACTATTTTTATGGAGCATGGTTTTGACAATGACAAGGATGTTGTCAAGGTTGCCATAGTTTACTTCATAGAGCTAGCCATGATGGATAAGGAGAGGAAGCAGTACATGGATACGAATGTGTTAGGAATTGTGGATTGGTGGGAGATGTTCTGCAACTATGATTGAAGTATGCTGATTTTTGAAAGGAAACTCTGGAACTTAAAGAACGCTCTAAAGGATAAACAAGTGGCGTACCAACATAAGGCGGCGAAAGAGCCCGCAAACGTTGAGACTTATAGTCTCTATGGGTTTCCATACACGTTTCAGGTTAGTGAGGTTTAAATCAACTGTATCATTAAATTGATTATTTAACTACATCATTAATTTAACTTCATGGGATTCCAGGTACGGGCGTACGAGACTATCTGGAAGTTGAGTATGTGAGTAGCAACAAGGTTGAACGACGACGCAATTCCTCGACTTCTCAGATGGTCATGTTATTATCGTGGGTTTCGTGTGTTGCTGAGTGGTGTATTCGAGAACACGTGGGTAAATAATGCGTAGTGCTAGTATGCTTAGTTAGTATTTGTTTTTCATTTGTACCTAACGATAGGTTTTATGTAGTCCAAGGTTAAGGTATATTTGGAGTCGACATATATTGAGCTAGTACATGAACCATACCATGCACCACCAGAAGCCTGCATCATATCCCCTCAAAGACACAACATTGACGCAAGACCTGATCCTCCTGATGTTCAAGCACCTCCCGCTGTAGAAAGGGTAAACCATGAAAGAGGAGGAAAGGACAAAGAAAAGAAGATTGTAGAGGATCTGGAAGAAGAGGAAGTTCAAGAAGCAACCCTTCCAATGGACGATGTCGTGGCTGATGAAGAATAAAATGACGGGCAAGTGCTAGACAAGAGGACGAAGAAGACGAATTTCAAAAAGAGGATCAGTAGACGGTTGAGGAGGCTCGATGATTGTGTTGGTGCTATTGAGGCCATCATGACGAGTCTTGATAATAGAGTGGGTGGCATTGAAGTCGTCCTGAAAAGTATTCAGAGATACCTTAAGAAAATGTCAAAGGTACGATTTTTTTTATTATATAAACTTAATTCACTTTAGTGTTGAATGCACCGAAGTACATATAGTTATGGTGTCAATTTTTTTACTCAAAATTGGGAATTCATCCTCATTGCAACTAAATGCATTTTCAAAATCAACTTTTTCTTCGAATAAAATACTTCACCCTCCTTTACTTCGTTAGTCCCAAAAGACTAGACCATGACTTGCAATTTCTCAGCATCAAGGTTTTCGGTGAGACAATTGCATACCATTAACCTAGCCACTAATATCAATGTTTACCTATTACACATTAGGTTCTTCATCAAGTGCATCATCATCGTCAACCTCATTCCAATATTCTGCTTCATCGTCTCCTTCTTCTAACTTTCTCAACGGATCATATGATTAATCACTTTCATCATCAACCTCTTGGTTATCATTCCACACTCCTGACGCATCCAAATCACATACTCTGGTCATCTCCCAGATTACATGGAACAACATCTGAATCCAATGGTGTTAGAGATGATATATCGTGACCTACATGCCTGTAGGAGGGGTATGGGGTTTGGAAAGAAGAGGGGTTCGATGATGAGGAAGGAAATGAGGGTATAAGAAATGTGGGTCTTTGAAATTGGAGAATACAAATTGTGGGCATAGGAATAAGGAACACATGTTGGCTTATATAATATGGGAAAGAAAACATATATGTTTCATTTCCTGCTTTTACACGGTAGATATATATACAGGTAATTCAAATACATCTTCACCAGTTAAAAAAAAAAACTCAGGTTATTGTCATTAGTTATCTTCATTACACAAATTTTGGGTTCAAAATGATATACACGTCTAATTATAATATCAAACTGTAGGGTTTATATTACTCAATCTATACACGTGACCTAGAAATTCTTCGTACGTGGTTGTAGTATCCATTGTCAATCCTCTCATACGACCACTAACATAATCCTTTTCACTATCATTCCAATCTCCACCGAATGTTATAAAAACACGAGGCATCCTGTAAAAAGAATAAAACTATATGAGATAAAAGAAAAAAAAAGATGAGAGATGTTTGGCAACCTTGAAAATCGAACAAAGAAGAAGGATAAAATAAAATAAAAACATAAAAAGCCTTCATCCCGGACCGTTCCTGACCAATCTTGGTTCAGGACATATCTTGGTTCAGGATTAGTCTGGGACATGTCCCGGATTATGTCCTGAACCAAAATTGCACCGGGATTGAAGAATATTCAATCCCGGTGAAATCTTCATACAAGCTCGGACAGGTATAGATCCGAGACAATTACTAAACATTGGTTTTTTTTTTCTCAAAACGGCCGTTCCAGCAGAAGATTGAATAAATACAAAGACGTCAAAAAGGGAAATGTTCCAAATAAATTAAGCAATTTTAAAGTAAAAAAGTTGTAGGTTGTAACACATGCCCAACTTTTCAAAAGTGAAAATGTGCTGATAATGATATTAGATAATGTAGGGACAATGATCAAACAACGTGGAGAACAATATTTGTTTGAGAGGATTTTAAACAATATTTGTTTGAGAGGATTTTAAAAACTTCAAGGAGTTCAAAGCATATGTAAAATATTGATAATTGAGAATTTGACCAATTTAGATTTTGGTGAATAGTTAGGTGAAAATTTAATATATCATAAATGCTTATTTATTAACTATATGACAAATACGTCTTTTTACAATGTTAAAAAATTGAAGGGGTAAAAAATAAGGAGTGAGATTTTACGTAAAAAAATCCAAAGTCAAATATGGAAGATGTTATAAATCCGAGTTTCCCAATAACTAACAATTAAGACCTCTTGCTCCATATTAAAGCTTGGAGGCTTAATATCATCTTCACATTTGTTGTTTAAAAAACAAGTTCCTATTTTTTAAAAATTTATATGATTCCCCGAAAAAAGAAAAAAATAAAAAACAAAACATAAGGTATACCCGTGATACAAAGAAAAAAACAATTGTAATATCTGTAAATTATCTTTCCATGTAACACATACGACATCTAATTTTTGTATAATTTACACATGCATACATGGCAATGAGCATGTCCTTCCACGTAAGCATTTAGAATATAAAATAAAATAAAACAAAAATTGAGTATCTGACTGATCTGAGTGAGTCTCTTTCTTCTTCATGATTCTCAGTTTCTCAGTTCTCAGAAGAGTCTTTCGTCACCGTAGACAAAGAAATCCTTATTTTTAAACAAGAAATTCCAAAAATATTACTCAGATTTGTTGCTTTTGTGAATCTTATGATTGATCCAAGGCTGAAACCACTTTCCAAATTTTAAAATAAAATTTGATTTCTCGTTTGGCAATTCGAAAGTCGATCATATTGATTCGGATTTGTTTACCCTTTTCTTCAATTGAATGAGTATGATTTGGTTTACTGTAATTTGATCAAAGGAAATGGCCGATTGAGTTTCGAGGGAAGCTGTGATTGAAGAAAAAAGTGATGGAGAAGGAGACGATTTTGTCCCCTGAAGAATATCCTCCTTCGTCTTCATCGGAGAATCCTCTTCCTTCTTCTCTTCTTCGGAGCCTTTACGCTGGACACTTCTTGGCCAGATGGGGCGCTAGGTTTTTCTTCTCGCTGTTTTATAGTTGCCACGCTAAATGATTCATATCATTTCATTTTCCATCTCTTGTTCCGAATGAGTAATTTTGTGTCCTGATAGATTTTAGATGAACCTCGTTGTTTATTTAATAGAATGATTTGACATCCTGTTTTTTCTTTAAACAAATTTCAAACCGAAATGCTAGGATTGTGTAGGATTTCTTTGCAGGTGTTGTGTTTGTGTATTTGTTTCTTCGATCAAATACTGGTTTTAATTTTTAGATATGGCACTAGTTGCATAAGATTGATAACTATGATCCAATTGTTTTAGTGAAATTTATTGGATTTGGGTTTGTTCTTATTGCCTTCAATTTCATCACAGAATGTGGGAATTCTCCGTTGGTCTCTATATGATCAGTGTGTGGCCGAATTCTCTACTTTTCGCGGCAATTTATGGTGTGGTGGAATCTGCTTCCACTGCTTTTTTGGGTCCAGTAGTTGGAGAATGGGTCGATAAGTTAGCATACGTCAAGGTTTTGCTCTCTTTTTGTCACTTTTAAATCTCTGTTTCATTTTGCTTCGTTTACAACTTTGTGGGCGATTACATGTAGACTTTCCATTATTTAAAAGGAAAGAAAGAGAAAAAGGAACTCAAAGGTGACTTTAATCCTTATTATGCTTGCGGTTTTGATACGTTGAGCATCACTTACTTTTCTCTGCTTCCTACAGTAAGTTAAAGGTGACTTTAGTGTACACAGTCACTGTTATGGGTAGACTGATAAGACTTTATTCCTCTTTTAACTGTGACAGTTATTGAACTTCTTTTTCATCCATATTAGATATATGTGCAAAACCCCGACCATATGGATTCATTGTGATCATTTACTCGACATTTGAGAAGTAAGAATCGATGGTTAAAAATGGTAGATAATGAAACCATCATATTACTCTTCAAATATCCTTTGGTGAAGTGCTTGCTGATTGCTTCGTTTAAATTGTTGCAGCTAGTCTTACATTTTTGGTTCCTTGTTAGCAGGTTCTGAAAGTTTGGTTGGTGACTCAAAATCTTTCGTATATAATTGCTGGAGTGACAGTGGTTGCATTACTGTTCTACTCAGATTTGAGATCGATCTATTTCACAGGGTTCATTTTGCTTGTGATATTGACCAATGTCTCTGGAGCTGTTGGCGCACTTTCGTCTCTTGCGGGTACCATCTTGATTGAAAGAGAATGGTAACTGAACGTTATCTTTAAGGAGAATATATAATTTTGTTGAAAAATGTGAACGTGGTTAATGTTTCATTCTAGATAATTAGATGGTTTGATCGTTTGTTCAATGTAAAAGCATGAAAGTTCCAAATGTGAAACCTTTGAATTGCAACTTTGTTTTTTACACAGGGTGGTGGTGATATCAGAAGGCCATTCTCCAGAAGTACTGACGAATATAAACTCAACAATTAGGCGGATTGATCTAGTCTGCAAACTGCTTAGTCCTGTAATATCTGGTTTCATCATTAGTTTCATTTCATTGAAAGCATCTGCTTTGACTTTGGCGGTTTGGAATATCATATCGGTTTGGTTAGAGTATTGGCTTTTCATTTCTGTATATGACGGGATTCCAGCCTTGGAAGAAAGCAGCCGAAGGAGGGTTTCAAGACTTGTTCTAAGAGATGTGGAAGAGAGTAGTTCTGCTCCTCAACAAATAGAGAGCTTACTTCCGAATGACGAAGATGGAAGATCGGCTGAAAGGAAATGGAAAACAAAAATGATCGACTGGATTGCAATGTTCCCATTTACTAGTGCATGGAAAGTGTACTTGCAGCAAGACACCGTACTCCCGGGGATTGCTCTCGCTGTGCTATTCTTCACGGTCCTTAGGTAATCCGTCTTTGAACTTGCTTGCATCAGGATTGTATTCATTAGAGAGTGCTATATATATCCCATTCTTTACAGTTGTCTTTAGAAGCATTTTGATTTGCTATGGCGGCCTGGAAGGAGGATGTGTTCAGCTGAATCTTAAAGTAGGATTCAATTCTGATGTTATGTCAAAATTTTCTTCCAGCTTCGGAACATTAATGACAGCTACCTTAGAATGGGAAGGTATGCCTGCCTATATCATTGGACTTGCACGGGGAATAAGTGCCACCATTGGCATAGCTGCAACACTTGTTTACCCTATTGTACAGTCTCGAATTTCGACGCTTCGAACAGGACTCTGGTCTATTTGGTCTCAGGTATGCTTAAGCATTGTTGGCCAACGAGAGACTAACAAATGTCCGTTTGAATAATCGGCCACTGATATTGAACATGAATTGTAGTGGACCTGCTTAGTAGTGTGTGTTGCTTCAATATGGGTGCAAAACAGCCTCTGGTCAGCATATATGCTGATGATTGGTGTGGCAACATCTCGGCTCGGACTCTGGATGTTCGATTTGGCCATCATCCAGCAAATGCAGGTATAAAACACTACATTTGCTTCATATAGCAATAAGGTTGTTTGATGTAATGAATGAGGTAGCTTTTTCTACCTATTCAATTTTGAATCTGCTATGACTGTGCTCTTCTTTTGATTGCTTGCTTTTGTTGTCATTAGGATCAAGTCGCCGAATCTGATCGTTGTGTCGTTGGAGGCGCGCAAAATGCTCTCCAATCATCCATGGACTTGATGGGATATGTTATGGGAATTGTCGTCTCAAACCCTCAGGTGATGCATCTTCATCATTGTTGAAGAACAGTTATGGAAATATATGGCCCGTTTGGCAACGTTCCCGTTTCTTGTTTCTCGATTCTTGTTTATGTTTCCCATTTGTTACAAAATATACATATAAATGGTGTTTGGTCATATTGGAATTCATGGGTGTTGGGGGASATGTAATCCTATTTTTCTTTATTAAAAATGAAGAAACAGAAACAAAAAATAGAAATGTTACCAAACAAGCCCATAGTGTACGGTTTTTGTTTGGTTAAATTACAAGTTTTTCAGGATTGTATCTAATAGGTCTATGAACTTTTGATGTTCACATATTTAAAAAATTCGCAAACCTATTAAACACTAAATTGAAAGATCATGGTCTTATTAAAGACATCAAATTAGAAGTTCATGGATCTATTACATAGTTTTAAGTTCGAAGGATTAAAAATGTAAGTTATCCTTTTTTGCCGTAGGATTTCTGGAAGTTGATTCTTGTGTCGTTCGCTGCGGTGACTTTGGCTGCGCTGCTCTACACCATCCACCTCTATCGCATCAGAAAGCACCTCTTTCACTTGGAGAAGTTGGCTTCTTGCTGCTCAAGATGGTCACCAATTAGCTTCACTGTTAATCCTCCTCTCTACTAAAGCTGAAAAACATAATTTCCCTTTGCTCAGTGTGTTCTTGTTTGAGTCACATTGACATTCTATGAGAAAGAAATGGACAATATTGATGTTAGTTAGAGGCTAGGAAGGGCAAGGGGGTTACTTCAGGTCGGGTATGTCCTCTCCATCCTCGTACGGACTCGTCCTCCATTTTCTTTTAATAAGCACTGAAACTATTACATCTCCAAAAAAGTGCTCATGAGCTAATAAATTGCACACAATTCAATCGATAAAATATTCAAATTAAGACCTCGAATCTAACCATGAAAATATCCAAGCTTAGTTACAAAAATAAGTCTCTAGAGTGCAACGATAAAGTGCCTAAATTCAAATGAAAAGTAAGATATGACTAAAAAAATCGATCACAATATGTATATATACACACACTAGTTTATCTAAACATCACTGCTTACCTGAGTTTCATTTTTTTTGGACAATAAATGTGAGACTACGGAGATCTAAACATTTGATATCATTAATCAATGTTCATGTTGACAAAATTTTATATTATTGTATTTGTTGATGCAATTTAGATGAGTGAGAAGCACAAGTTGAAAAACTCATGTACAAGTAGGTTTCAGAGGATGGCTTGAAAGATGCAAGTAACTAACATGAAAAAAATAATAATAATAAAATAAAAATAAAAATACACATTGATGTGATGCTTCCTTACAATACTTTGATGCTTAAGTCAGATCCGAGCTTGTATGGTATTCAACTAGTTATGAATTGCCTACAAGAGAAGTATCATGCCTTATTTAGAGGAATATGRCAATGATGACTTTTTTGATATCGAGATCACCTCATTAGAGAGCTATCCTAGTGATAAGAATGGGCTGCGATAACGACGTATCAACTTTTCTGATAACCTCATCCATAACAATTATACTCATCCCTCAAGTGAATACATCGTGAGCATAATTAAGTTGCTTTGGTCAGCTCATGCATAATAGTCGTACTCATCCTATCAAGGAAAGACCTCTTGAGTGTAAGCTCTTTCGGTCAATTCATCCATAACCAGGGGTAGATGCATGTTGGGACGTACCCCTGGATTTGTAATATAGATAATATAGTGTATATTATTGACCATAAAACCATGTTGGTCCAATGATTTTCTCCTCCTCTTGTATGGGTGCCCCAACCTCTACGTCCCCAATGGATGACCTTTTTTTGCTTTCTTGTTTTTTATACCATCTACGTTTTTAATCCATCCAGGTGCATTGTTCGTTTTTTGTTTTCTTTTAAATATATATTTTTTATTGATTTTTTTTGTTTTTAAATATAAGTTTATTGAATTTTGTTTTTAAATATATTTTTATTCTTTTATGTTTTTAGATATATTTTTGTATTGATTTTTGTTTTTAAATATTTTTTTCATCATTAAATCTCAACTTTAACCTATTTTGGTTTGTTTAATAATTTTTATCATAATCGATTCAACCCTACTTTAGCTTTTTAAAATAAACTATTTTAACTTTTATGTTTAAACTTAGATAAATGTCATAATTTGTGTTCCTATATTCAATAAAAACTCACTCATGTATAAGAATCAAATTTCTAAAATGAGGTTCGATTAATATACAAAATCTATTATTAAATAACTCCGTGAGAACTTACAAATAAGTAAAAATATGAGGAAAAAAAACTCATTGCTATCTTTGTCGGAAATGGAATCCTATCAATTTTTTCATAATTTTTTTTTTAAATCATTTGACACATGAGAATATTGTTTTCAATTATTTTTCAAATAAAAATCTATCTAATGGTAAAATTTGTGATACCATGAAAATTATCACACTTATCCATAACAATTAAAGTTATTCCCTCAAGGAGAAGCCTCGATAAGTTCATCATTTATAACAATATTACTAAAAAGTATATAACATCCTAACATCAATTGTCGCCTATATGGGTAAATTTTATTTTGAATATTAAATAATAAAAAATACGTAAATAGTGAAATTTAAAAGAGAGGTCCTACCGGGAGTCGAACCCAGGTCGCTGGATTCAAAGTCCAGAGTGCTAACCACTACACCATAGAACCACTTCTGTTGAAAACTCACCATTTAAAATAATTATTTAAAATCATATTCTCCTACTCACTTTCAAGCTTTGAGTGGTTCAATTTTAGCAAAGAAAGAGAAATGAGGCTTAAATTAAATTCATTTCATCTTTTTCCCCAAAAGAAAAATAAAACATTTTCATTTTTTATTTTAGTAAATTGGTCTTAAATAAAGGCTTATCTTTGGATCTCGATGAGGTATTTGATGAGTTATAAGACACAGAGATGCAAAATATTTGATTAGTTTTACTTCCAATCTTTTTTGCATGAATTCTTTTTAAGAAATAGAGCGGGTGAAGTTGATTATAGATCTGGATAGTTGGTTCTTACTTAACTCGATCCAAATAAATGTGTAAATTCTTTCCTTCCTTTCTTGGTTGAAAATAATTTGAATTAAGAAATATATAGGGTTTTCAACCATCTATAGTGAGCAAATGAACAAAATTATAAATTTATTTTTATTATCATGCACAATCTTAAATATTATCATCAATGAATGATAAAATGAAAGTGTAAATTCATATTTCTAATACATTTATCAAACTAAATGTTCTATACTACTTATCTACCATGATTCATTTGACTAAAATGAGATTAAAAACATATTAAAGTCAATTGAGTGATTACAATAAAGAATTATCAAATAATCTCATATTCAACAAAGGAATATTGGGATATTATTCTATAACTATCATTTTGACATAGTGAATTAGTATTTCAAATTCAAATAGATTATTTGGGTAAATAATGTTTCTTCACAACTCAAATCATACAATTTTCTTTATATAATTAAGTACTCACACAAGCATTTGACACACCAACTCCTCAAACAAAACTAAAACAAAATGAAAATATAAATTGAAATGAATAAGGGAAAGCACTAGTGCGATGACTTTGCTCCTAAAGTTTGAAGTCTAGATTTAGTTTCTATTTGGTCCAACAAGTTTCACAATTATCACTTTTGTCCTTTTTAAGTTTGGATTTTGTTTCTATTTAGTTTACGAGGTTTTGATACCATTTTGTCTTTTAAGTTAGATTAACGTACCATTAGTGTTTTTGACTTAATGAAAATATGACGTAACGTCAATTTTGAAACACAGACTGAATGACAATTAAGTTTACATCTCAAACACCAAAAGTATAATTTGTTTAACGATTAAAATCAAACGAAAAAACTGAATTGAGAGTTTTATAATTGACATTGCTAAAGTTAACAAGAAGGCCAAAACCTGTCRMCGGCCACCTCCTTCAACTTCATTAACAGTTTAATACTTTAACTTTTAGAGGTATTTCTAAATAGGTTGACCAAAATTTAAAATTGTCTAATATATCTCTCAATTTTCAATTTATTTCAAATTTGTATCTAATAAATGTATGAATTAGAAAAATGTCTAACAAATAAGGAACTAATTAGTACAAAATTGAGAGTTTGAGAACCTACTTTGTAAGTCCAAGGTCTAAATGTGAAAATTTAAAGAGAATCATGAGTTAAAGGAAATAAAGAAAGGTCAAGTTACCTGATCACTGACAAAGTCGACGATGATAAAAACTGGTCCATGAAATGTATAATTTGTACTAACAAATTGAATGATTTGTCGGACTCCTTGGTAGGCTGTATATAAACTTGATATTATTGCAATTTGTTGGAGGTATCAACATCTAGGTGGACTTCATTTAGTGAAATGATTCCACATCAACTTACAGAATGAACCTACTCCAGGTACGAGCCGACCTGAAGAACACTCATAGGTGTAGAGACAACAAGGATGTTCTCCGATAACACATTTCATTTTTCGGAATGTTGGAGAGTTGTAGGATCGTTGTCGGAAGCCTTGTTGGAGTTCATCTCTATAAATAGAGATCCAAGACTCTCTTTTGCAAGGTATGCGAAACTATTCACACTTTGAACAATAGATCGGACTGAATACTAACTTACTTGTGTAGCAGTGCTAATCTTGTTTTGCACGGCGTACTCTCTTCTTTTCGATATTAGGAGGAGAGGAATCATCCTTGTCGTGGTTGGTTCCACCAAGGACTCTGAGAATTGGAATGCCAAACACACAATTACTAACATGTTGTACTATATATATATAGTACAATATGTTGGGGAGAGGATTCGAACTCACARCCTCTTTGTTGGAGGTATATGTTAATTACCGTTGAACTATAACGACAAATGGAAAATATATATAATACCCAGCTTAGAAGCCCAAATGTATTCATTCAATAGACATAAAGTCAATGTAGACATCAAAAGTCAACGGTAGATGCAGTCAAGTTTGTTAGTTTAAAATCAATGGTTGATTTTATTTATTTTTTTATTATTATTATTTTTTTATTTTTATTTTTTTGAAATTAGACCAATACCAATAGTTGCTTTTTTTTTCTTTTTTTTTTTTACTTTTTTAATAATAATTGACAGCTATTCAATTTGGTCAACTGAAACACGTGGCTCACAGCAAGTCACTGGGACCACTAAATATTGGGCCAGAACTTCTGTCAGCCCGAGGTCAAAGTTTGGCCCATATCCACCGATTTACAGTTAAGACTATAATTAATTGTTTAAAGAAAAAAGAAAAAAAAAGACCACATTTAGATAAAATATTTGATTAATTTCTATCTCTTTATACATCTTCTGTCCCATTATAAACAGAAAATTTCCAATGAATTTGATCCCAACTATTAATTAATTGTTCTTTAAACAGATAATTACCAATAAATTTAATCTCACACCACAGATAATTATTGTAATGTCACTATGTGAGAGATAAATGTTTTAATCTCTTTTTAAACCTTGTATCCTATAATAAATAAATAATTACCAATAAATTTGACCCCAACTATTTATTTATGGTCCTTTAAACAGATAATTACCAAAAAMTTTGTGGTATTTTAAACAGATAATTACTAATAAATTTGCAAACGGTAGATAACCATTATAGTGTCATTATTTGACAGATAAGTGTTTTAATCTTTTTCTACATCTTGTGTCCTATTATAAACAAACTTAAATATTTATTAATTGCAGTCCCTCAAAAGATTGATATAAGCATATAAATATTACTTATCCTTCTATTTTAACTCTTCTATACTCGTAATTACTTTTTTACCTGCGACAATTTTTTTTAATAATATTTCATATCTAAATTATACTACATTTATGGCTGTCCAAATACTACTTTTACTCCCATTTTGAAGTCAATGTTAGAAATTTAACATTTGAAAGACCATACATGTTAAAACATCCAAGTTATATGATGGAAGTATAAAATGAGAATAATATAGAAAAAAAATGATTCATGGATAGAAAAAAGTTATTTGTAGAAATAATAATATAGAAAAAATGTGATGGATGAGTGGAAGATAAAAACTTAGTTAATTAATATCGAGCATCAACAGGTACAAACCTCTAACATAATTTTAAGTAATACGCTGCAATTTTCGAGATTGTTGAAAAGTTATTGAAGTGTTATCTAAAATCATATCAATCATAAACTCACATCTATGAATAAATATTCCTAACTTGAAACTATTTTCTCATAACTTAGACAATAGATAGAATAAGTGCTACTTCAAGTAGCGTTGTTGTTTCAATAATAATAATAATAATAATAATAATAATAATGTCTAGAGTGGGATTAGTTTGGAATTGCATGGTCGAAAAGAGACAAGAGAGACCGAAGAGAGTGATCGACACGTGGCGGAAGGGGGAGGGAGAGGGCGTGCATGAGCGCCACGTGGCTCCTGATGTGTCTTTATAATCCCAAATTTGAAAAATTTTATTTCCCACATCAAAACTAAGGTTCGAGTTTGAATTTGAATTTTAGAGAGCTAGCGATGTCGGGAGCACAGGGAGCGCAGCCGAAGGATTCGTTGACGGCGACGACTTACGGGTCCGTTCCCGGCGGCGACAACCGGACCAGGACGGACATCCGGTCGCGGGAGGATGCGGGCATGATCCAGATCGACAAGCTTCAGGACAAAGTGGAGGATCCCGCCGGTAAGGGCGGCCCCGTCTTCGGCGCCGGCAAAGATGACAACAAACAAGACCTCGGAGTTACCGGCACCGGCACCGGATAGTCACTTCAAAATAAAAAATAGAAAACGCTTTTTCTTCACTTCACTTGTAATATATGTTGTAAATGGGAGATAATGATATGATCTATGTTATTAATGCTTCGTTTATTATTATTATTATTATTATTATTTAGTACAATTTCCTCTTTAATAGGGTGATGAAAGTCCGTTAATAGTCGCACATAATCGTAAAAAGAGAGTTTCATACTTGCGAGTTTTATGAGTGTTTGTGAGAAGGAGAATGACAAAATAATGAATTTACGAAAAATACATTATATAACATATTTTCAAGAATGTCACAAATTCATACGTTCAATATCTAACTTATCTTTAACAATAATTGTGTTTACTTTTATTTTTTTCAATAGCAAGAGAATCAACTTAGATATTATGTGAGTAGATTTTCTAAATAATTACCCAAATCCACTATAGATTATCTGAAAACCCTACCAAAATAACATATATGTGAATTTAGAAATTGAATCTCATGATGACATGACACCAATATCACATCCTTCATAAATGCTGAAATGATTAGAGAGAGATTACCATCCCTCTTGTCTCAAACCACTCCAATCACAATTCTATTTTCCACTCCCAATCACAATTCTTTATTTGTTAAAACAAAAACTAAAATTCCCAATATGCCATTTTCCCCCACAAGCAAGGCACAAGCTGAGCTGTTTCTTCCGATTGATTGATGTTGTTCATCTTCTGCTTCTTCTCCAACGAAAGCCATGTGCAGAGAAGCAGACATTTATAGGCACAGTTTTGATGTGGCCCATTTTGAAGCTGTGTTAGCCTGTACCTTTTTTTTTTCTTTCCAAACTTGAAAAAATGACAAACCTCAATTATTCATGTGATTTTTTTCTTTAAAATTGTCCTCTCACTGCCTGCTTTATTTTGAAGGGTACCCCCACCCACATTATGGCTTTGACTAAATTAACCATTTCCTCCAATTCTCTGGTATGGATTTGAAACCAAACCCTTTCTATATGGAGTTATTTAAAGAGGTTCTTCCTTGGGTTCTAGATGGCATGTTTGATATAGTTTCAATAACAATAATTAAATTGGATTTTGACAAACCAACGTTGATAAGATACAAAGASGGGTGTGTTCCAATGCTATAAACATTTTTATGGTCTTAGATTTTAATTATCACAACTGAAATACTTTAACCTGTATTTCATTGATTTCTTTAAAATTTTCAATTATTTTTAGTTTATTCATGCACTAGATACATCACAATATTTACTATCAAAATCAAAAACATAATTTCATTTTCAAAGATCAACAGTTTAATACTACCCCTACTATTATTGAACTAACAAACAAATAAATATTTAAGTTATGCTATAGTGAGTAAGAATTTCTAATTAAAAAATCTTTATCAATGTCAAAGTAAGCATAGTTTAACGGTAATTGACATATATCTTTCCAAGAGATTATGAGTCCGATCTCCCACCCCCACCCCTTATATATTCCTATATATTATACTAAAAAAAGTTGAATCTTTTTTCAAAATGAGGTTCTCTCCTCACATCCATATCTATCTAAAGTTATTATCCAAAAAATAAAAATAAATCAAAGCTTTCTCTATGAAATATCTTTTGATAATCTTACTATTTATTTTCATAAATTCTGTGATTGCATTGACTATAGCTTCTTGGTCTTGTAACTTTGTAAGATATACCATGAATTTTCTCATCCCATGATTAATATGATTGCATGATGATATTTTAATTATTTCTGTATTAAGATAAAAATATATATTTTTTCTTTTTTGAGGATAAGAATTATCTCATTTTAATTTGTAGCAACTTTCTCTCAAATAGATATCCAAACTTTAGGTATATATTGCTTTAAATGAAGTTAATATTCATAAACCAACAAAATACAATTATTGGAGGTTACACCAAGAGTTTTGTAAGGATGTGTCAAGATGAGGGAATAATTGGGAAATTTCATTAAAAAAAATTGAAGGCAATTATGTAATTTCATATCCATGGATATGACATTAGCAAAGAAGTTGTTGGAATATTTCATTACTTGGCTACTAACATTTAGCCGACCTATTTAATTTAAGAGAGTACTAGAAAGAATTCAATTTTAATTCATGAGATGAATAAAATAATAGCTAGAAGTTATAGCAAGCATTTATAGCTAACTAATCACTAGCCAAACTTTATTTTTAGTCAGATTATTGATTCGAGTCGACGTCCAATCAATATTAAGATGTTGACCTACAAACATACAAACATAATCTTACATTGATGCTCAACTATGTACACAATGAAACTTACGTTAGTACTTAGTTCGAATTGGTATTGGATCAAACTTAGTTAGGTTGCATAAAGAATGTGTACTTATTTAAGGAATGGACTTCATCTCTTTTACAGAAGAGTCATTTATTTCGATGCTTCGTACCTAGCATGTAATGGATTTTATCCTTGTGTTATCCGTGGCTTCAAGTTGGTTTCCAGCTAGATCAATCACAGGTGACTTGGTCTAACCCATATTATCCTTGTGAGAGTTGAGATTCGAACACGTGTTTCCTAGTCAGAAGGCCATGAGACATGGCTAAGATTCCACCCATAATAACGGTCTAAATTTCAAATCTTGACTATACGCGGGCACATGTATAAGAATCATATAGGTTGAATAAGACAAGTATTGTGTGAACAAATATTAGGTAGTAAAATAATAGCATTAACTAAAGTATTTATTTCTTTTTGACAGTTCAATAAGTACCGAATGTCATTTTAGTTCCTATACTTTGATACTTATTTAATTCTCATAATTTCAATAAGCCTTAAAATTAATTAATTCACATAGTTAGTTTATGGTCGACTTTTTAACCGACCTTCTCTCTAAAAATTTGGGACGACGTACCTATTTTGAATGATTTTTTTATTCAAGCCAACTAAAATTATCTTCAAATAAAAATGAGGACTAATTTTAAGATTGAATTAATTCCTCAACGTCTAAAAATACAAGAACTAAAATAGAATAATCCCAAGTACAACAAAAATAATGGTATTTTTAACATATTTAGGAAGTCCAACAATCAAAATTGGCAAAAACCTACAGACAATGTTTCCTAAGAAGTCAATTTTGACATTTGAATTCCCAATATCAAGTGAGTCCATGTTAAAAGATTAAAAAAAGAAAAAATAAATGACAATGASTAAATAAATAGAATCATGAAATTTTATGTACTTTTTATTAAAAAAAAATAGAATTTTTCTTCTCTTAAAAAAAGAAAAGGAAAAAGAAAAGCATCTATCTTCCCTTCAGAGTTCAGTGTCATGTTGTATTCCATTCCATTATCCACATGGTGACCGGCTGATCCGGTTGCCACGCTCCATTATCTCCACCGATTCCCATTTCTCATCATCCCACAGGCAAGAACAACCGGCAGTGGCAGCAGCCATCTCTTTCTCACTGCGGCTGCTTAAAAATCCTGCCGCCGAACAAAACCATGATTTCCCTCTATTTTCCGATCGCCGGCGCCGGAACTTCAGCCAAATCCCTAATCGGAGCCAACCATACCTCCTCCCGATTCTGCTCCCGCTAAATCTTCAACTCAATTCCACTGCCCTGTCTTCTCTGTTCTTCTGTTTTCATGTTCTTCTGATTTCATGGGATCCATGTCCGGGAAGTTCGCCTCGCTGAGGAACCTTCTGGTGCGAGTTCTTCTGTTCTCTATTCTTATCATAATCGGTCGATTCGCCTATATTGTGACCATTACTGGAGAATCCTGTAGCATCGGGGACTTCTGTTTCTTCTCTTTGCCGGAGAATTTCAATTTCATGATCGCCGGCGCCGGGCGCGCCGGAAATGCGGCGTTGTTCACGGACAACGCCGATCCTCGCGTCATCGGGCCGCCTCGGCCGGATCTGTACTCGAGTAAAGATTGGATCAAGACCGTCCAGTTTTTCTCCTCCGTTTTCCGAGATCTGGTTACCGAGGGCTACTTATCGCCGAATTCGAAATCCTTGTGCGTAGAAACCCCCGCCGGACCCGACGTTTCGGCGCTGAAGGWGATCGGCGTATCGGACTCGGTCGGGATTTTCAAGAAAGCGTTGAAGCCTCTCGTGATTAAGGGGGAGGCTCATCGGATTCCGTTTGGTGATAATACCTTTGATTTCGTGTTCTCCGGCGGTGGCCGCCTGGATATTTCCCGCTGGCCTTATGAGTTTGCTTCGGAGATTGCTCGGATACTGAAACCCGAAGGKTTTGCGGTGGTCCATGTGAGTGCCAAAGATACGTATAGTTTCAATTCTTTTGTTGATTTATTCAATTGCTGCAAGATAGTTAAATCAAGAGATATAGATGTTGTTCTTCCATCGATGCCTTTAATTCGTGAATATGTACTGAAGAAAGAGTATAGAGTTCTTGAAAAGGGGCTGCTGAAACTGGATGGAGATTCTCATAAGAAGAATTGCTCTGTTCCTGGGTATAAGTTGGCTCTGGTTCGAAATGCTGAGCCTCTGATTTTGGAGGAGCCATTGAAGCCATGGTTAACTTTGAAGAGAAATATACAGAAAATAAAGTATTTGCCATCAATGGCTGAAATAAGCTTCAAAAATAGGTATGTCTATGTGGATGTTGGAGCCAGGAGCTATGGCTCAAGCATAGGGAGCTGGTTCAAAAAGCAATATCCGAAGCAGAACAAAACCTTTGAAGTTTACGCCATTGAAGCCGATCGAACATTTCACGAGCAGTATAGATCAAAGAAAGCAGTGACATTGTTGCCTTATGCTGCCTGGGTGAGGAATGAGACGTTGGCTTTTGAAATCAACAAAGACCCAGGTCAGGAAAAGGAAGAGAAAGGCGGCCGAGGGATGGGCAGGATTCAACCTGTCCAATCATCGGGCCATTTCGATGGGGAGGTGAATCAGATTGAGGGGTTTGATTTCGCTAACTGGTTGAAGAACACGGTATCGGAGAAGGATTTCGTGGTGTTGAAGATGGATGTGGAAGGAACCGAGTTCGAATTGATTCCGAGACTGTTCGAGACGGGGGCAATCTGTTTGATAGATGAGATGTTTCTTGAATGCCATTACAATAGATGGCAGAGGTGTTGCCCTGGCCAAAGGAGTTCAAAGTATGAGAAAACATATTCTCAATGCATAGAGCTGTTTACTTCTCTCAGGCAAAGTGGAGTTCTKGTTCATCAATGGTGGTAAAACAACAAACACAAACACATTCTTTTGGATAACATTCTTTTAAAATTGTATCTCATTTTACTTTTTTTTTCCTTCCACAAAAGAAAAATGGTGTTGTTAACTTCATCATTGCCAAGAAACACATTGTTTTGGTTAAAGATTTAAGCTGCAAATGTAAAAGTTGTGCTGATTTTACACCTCTCTGCTGTTGTTGGTCTCTTAACATTCTCTGTGTCATCCACATCCCTGAAACTGAAATTCAAGAYTTTTTCTTCTTCCTTTGGTCATTTGCTATTAACACTAAGTGCTTTAACCAGTTGAGTTATATTTAGGTTGACAAGCGGGATTATGGATTCATGTTCACAATTATATTAATCAATTCAGATAATGTTTATAATTTGAATATGAATTGTGGCTGATTATCAACAGCTTAGATTAGTCCAATTCCAGCCTGGAATGATAGATAGTGCTTGGCCTGCATCTATTGTCTATTTTCTATTTTGTTCAAATGGGAAAATCTGAATGAGAAATTGTTTATCTGGACATTTATTACAGGTCGAGTATTTAATTTTCATTGACACTTTCATATCTATAAGTTTGATATCCATAATATTAATATTGGTGATTTTAACTCATTTAAAAATAGTGAAATGTTAACTTGTTAATTTAAATATTTGTGATAAATCCTTTACTTTTATAGTTGCTTCAAAAATATCCATTGATATTTTTCGTAGGATAAAATTTTTCCTTCTCTCTTAAACCTATCCCCAACCTGATTTCCAAAATTCTAATAAACCAACGTGTAGAATTGTACATTTTTAAATTGTTCAAAGATTATAAGAACCTATCACATGATCCCTAAGTTATAATCTATTTATATCTAAGAATTCTTTGGTTGGGAAAAATCCTTGCAGGAGAAGGAAATGGATTAATTGTAATTATAAGAACACGGGTGTGAAAAATCAAATCTTCAACTTCCAAGAAGGATTGATGCATAATGTATTGAGATATGCTTGGATTGGCCTAAAATATTAATTAGATAATAAATACCAATTTTGTACCATCAACATCATTATTGAAAATAATCTCATTGGGATCATCTATCAAGTCATCGACGTGGATTACAAACTTTGAACCAAGAAAGTGAAATCAATATTTATCATTAATCTTAGACTTGAATAATTAAATGAGGATAATATCTCGCATTTATATTGGTTTTTAACGAGGAATTGAGATATGAATTCATCCAATGAAAGTGGGAGATATTGAAGTGCACCAAAAAGCACCTTTTTCCCAAGTCAAGAGACATAATAGCACATCATAATTTTAAGCGATTCTTCAACTCTCCCATTATATTTGGACAAAAAAACGAGAGGAAAAAAAGGGCAAAATAAGAGAGAAGAAAGTGGGATTATGGGATTAAACCTTAATAAGGTCAAGAATTGAAAGAAGAACAAACCCACCAAACACAAAAGTCAACAAGACCCATCTTTGATTTTCTAAATATAAATCTTTGTTTGTTAAAATTCCTCATTCTCATCCCAACAACATTCTCAATCCATCAACTCTCAAATTGCAAATTGAAATCTCCTATCCTCTCTCCCCTCGCCTTCTCTCTGTTTCTGTTTCCCTCTCCCTTGGGTCCAGAATCAGAGAAACCTCCAATCTTTCATCTTAATGCCTTTTCCTTCCCCAAATATTTGTGGGTTTTCGATCTTTTGTGGTGGGTCGAATTCCTTTTTGAGATTGCCCTAGTGGGGAGTCTCAAAAATGGGAGCCTGCTGTACCAAAGATTACATGTTTGGAGGGCACATGCCCTATGACAAGGATGAGGGGGATTCCAATGTTGGTGAGGATGGGGAAGAGGTTCGTCGTGGAGAAGATGGAGCCATTGTTAGACTAAATGGATCCTCTGCTTTCTCATCAATGTTCACCCAACGAGGAAAAAAAGGAATCAATCAAGATGCAATGACAGTTTGGGAGGTAAAATTTCATGGATGATCTGTGCAAAAGTTTTCATTGTTCCAATGATCTATCTTGTTTTGGGGATGTGATATGTGTCAATGTATTCAAAGAAAGTTGAATCAAAACTTACAGGATTTCACAGGGGAGAAAGATTTGGTGTTCTGTGGAGTTTTTGATGGCCATGGCCCATCTGGTCACAGGGTTGCTCGCCGTGCCCGTGAAATGCTGCCCTCAAAGCTCTCCAAGGCAATCAAGAAACAGCCATCTCGACTCGCAAATGGGGTTTCTGAAGCTTCTGTTGGACCAGACTACAGTGGCGGCAATCCTTTGGTTTCCAGATGGGAAACTGTTCTTGTTGATTCTTTCCAAGAAATGGATCAAGAACTTGGCTTCGATTCATCTGTTGATAGTTTCTGCAGTGGGACAACAGCCGTGACAGTTATCAAACAGGTGAGGGGTGGCTACTTCAATCACTACAATATAACTTTCCCGGGAAAATATTAAATTTTCTGTTTCAAATTTTCCTGGAAAAGAAAAAAAGTTGTTCAATCTATTTACCATTTTTACCATCAGGGAGAGTATCTGGTGGTTGCAAACTTGGGCGACTCCCGGGCGGTTCTCTGCACCAGAGGAGACAAAAATCAACAAATTGCCATTCAATTAACAGTTGACCATAAACCAAACATTCCATGTGGGTAACTCTATCTTATGAATTTGAGACAAATGGTTCGTTCACAAGATGACAAAGGAATGAATAATTTAGCAGATATTCAAGTTGTCGACCAAGCAATTTGGGTATCTATCATCATAATCATTAATACAATCAAACTTTATCTTATCAACAAGGATGAATTTGAGACAAATTGTTCATTCAAAGATCACAATAAAGCAACTAACCCTGAAGATGACCAGAGGAATCAATAATTTAGCAGAAATTTTAAGTTGTTGACSAGGCCAGCCATTTGGGTGTCTTATCTATCTATTTGTCTATCTATCATATTCTTCTTCCTCATTCATTTGTTTTCAATTTGAGTCAGGCGAAACCGAAAGAATACAGAATTGCAATGGCAGAATAATTGCAGAAAAAGATGACCCAGATATATACAGAGTGTGGGTGCCAGATGAAGATTATCCTGGCCTGGCCATGTCAAGATCCTTCGGAGATTTTTGCCTCAAGGATTACGGGCTAATCTCAACCCCTCACGTCTCTTACAGAAAGCTGACCCGAAAAGACGAGTTCATCGTTCTAGCGACAGATGGGGTTAGTCAAAAAAAAAACGAAGAAACCCCCAATTTCATAGCCCTAGAATCTCAATCATTCGCTTAAAAATGTCAATTGTTGTTACCACGAAATGCAGATATGGGATGTGCTGACGAACAAGCAAGTAATCAACATAGTTTCCTCAGCAAGGAACCGATCCATGGCGGCGAAATTGTTGGTGAAACTAGCAGTTCGGGAGTGGAAACGCCGATATCCGGGGGCGTTGGTGGACGACTGCGCCGTGATTTGCTTGTTCTTCAAGAGCCCGCCAATGCTGACGAGATCGATGACGAGTGTGGGCCGGCAGAACGCGAGGAGCCATCCAGAGCTTGCAGTTTCGCGAAGCTGTAGATCCATGAGGATGGGAAAAAGAGGAGGAGAAGAAGGCGGAGGCGGGGCGGCGGCTGCRAAGAAGGAAAGCAAAGATGATTGGAACGCTGTACAAGGATTGAAAAGAGTGAATTCACTGACGAGGATTCCTCGATTCACTCGCGCTTTGAGCAACAATCAGAAAATGGAGAAGGTTTTTCATGGAGTTGAAGCACGGTGAGTGTTTGTTTGATAAATGTCCGCAGGGAAGAACCCAAGCTTTTTCCCCACTTTCAATCTTTTATTTTGTTTGTTTTCTTTGCAAATCTTTAGCTCTCATRTAATGCATTTTTTCTTTTTTGGTTTTATGTTGGTTGAGATAATGTAATATTTCACCTTTATGAAATATATAATTAAAAATTTGAGAAGCTATCTTCTTCCTCACCTTTATGTGGYCGAGTGTTTGAAGTGATATGTGCTACGTTAAATGTTTTGGATTTTAGAAGTAATTCATATTTTCATGAAAATTGTTAATGAAATTAATGATAAGTATTAACCGCTAATACAAATTTATGTTAAATTTAGGAGGTAATAAATGTTTAAAGACAAAATATTTGATAGTTTAGCCAATGAAAGGAAGGATATATAAAAGTTATGAGACTAAAAATAGAATTTAAATTTATAGGTTTGATCTATTTTGGCCAACTTTTAAATTTGTTTTATTTTGACTCTGTGACTTTCAAATTTTTTTGGTTTARTCCATAAATTTTAAAACCAACAAAATTTGGTCATTGAAATTTAACTGCATATGTAAGGTTTGAAAATTAAATTTTTTAAATAGACATTTTGAAAGTCCAAGAACTAAAATAAACTTTTTAAAAGTTTTATAATCAAAGAATAATCCTAAACCGTATTTGTACTAAATAAATATGGAATTTGACCTATGTTATGAAAGTTTAATATTTTAAAAAATTGCACTTATTTTAACATAAAGTTTTGTGAATTGAGGGATGCTACTATTAAAACTAACTTGGTTTCAAATTTTGTCTCTTCCAACGGTGACATTACTTTTCCAAACCTGCAAATGAGTGGATGAGTAATTAAAAATTCAACCTTTTTTTTTTAACTATAAATATTTTTCTTATTTGGTGTTTGAAACCCACGTTTTCTAAACAAATTGGCATCTTTCTTTTCTTTATTTTTTTTATATATATAAAAACAGATAGGGAAACTTCTTCTAATTATTATAATAAAATTTTATTTCAATTAAATACTGAAATTAAATCTACTTTTATTTTTTCTTGTTGGGGGACTAATGGACTGTTTTGCCCATGTGTCTTTTGTCTTATTCGCCCCTGTACGAAGGAATCTCCTTTTGTGTTTTTTTTCCTCATGTGGTTTTGGAAATATCTTTAACCCAGATCATTGATTAACAAATTTCAAGGAAAACAAACCCTCAAAATGTAAAATGCACGAGGCTAATTCATTCGGATGGTCTGAATTTGACCYAATGAATAGAAGAAATACGAAATCTTAACTCGTACAACTGAATCGAAATGATCTGCACAAAGAAAAGATGAKCTAATACCGATATGGTGCCAGAATACACTCTGATGTTTAAGTCAGTATCAAGTCTTAGGAAAGAAATTACTTGAATTTATGGAGTTGAGGGGGGAGGAATTACTTACCTCCAATGACTTGGAACCTCTATTTATAGAGGTTCTTTGGCTTCCCCATATTTATTTGGGGGAGTAAGCCTGCATGTGACATCATGGTGCGGTGTCACTCACAAGCGGACAAGAGGATGTAGTGGTGYGAGATAATGTTGCCAAGGCGACAGTGCGTGTGTTGGGCCCGTGCTTTGGTTGTGCAGGCAAAGCGCTAGCCACAGAGATAGCACGACCACTTAAGCCATGTAGGTGACATAGGCCRTGCATGGGGCAACCATCACGATCGACGTAGCCCTTCAAGGGGGTGCGGGGGCTATGCAAGGGCGCCACGGTCACACKCAAGACAAGGGCTGCAGCCCTTTGGAGGAGGTGCAGCCAAGGCTTGGCCCTTGTAGCTGCCCCAAACACGAACAATTGGTTCCTTCTGATTAAAAACCTTGTATTCGTACAATTTGTTTGAATTTACCCAAAAGAGAAATATTTATAAAAACTTTAGTTTATAAAATTTGTAGATTCATAATTGATGAAAATTAACATGTAATTAAGAGTACACATCAGTCAGTCAATCTTCACATTTTAACACAAATTAAGGCTGGAAAAACCAATGCTTCCCATCCGTTCATATAACTCGATCAACTACTAGTGCTGTTGAGCGAGGTGACATGTRMTCGGTTGAACACGAGCAGCTTAAAAAARTATCTAATAAATTTCTAAACATTTAATATGACATGCAGTATATCTTTTTTAACTCTCACGGTAGTACTATAGTGCTACAGAAAATAAACCTTCACAAGTCACCATAAATTCATCTGAGAAGGTCTAAACCAAACCATCCTTATCTTCCTTCAACTTCAAC
>NW_019104517.1:971064-1007815 GCF_001995035.1 Momordica charantia | reverse complement strand
ACCCAGATGAAATTTCTCAACAGAAACGCCGATTTCTCTCTCTTTTTCGGTTTCTTTTGACAAACAAAAAAAAAGGTGTGAAAAGAAAGCAGAGTGGGGTTCTGGTTTTGATGGAAAATAGAGAGAAACTGAGTAGAGAGGAGAAGGGGGCGAGACGGGGATTTTGGTTTGAAGTTTTGAAAAGAAGCTGAAAAGAAGAAAAGGACAAAATTGAAGAAACGAGCGGGAGAAATCATAAAATCACGCGCCGGTCATGGGAATAAGAATCACATACGCAATCGCAATCGCAATCGCGCACATAAACTCTATGAGCTTAGCCAAGCCGTGAAGCCGACCTCAGCCAGGAACTGGACCAATATAATTTATAACTGTACGGTAAAGGATGTAGATTAATGCATCATTTAAAATAATAATTAATTTAAATTTATAATAAGACACAAAATTGAAAATAGAGACTATTAAAAACTTCTAAAAATTTAGTAAAGGATGTAGATTAATGCATCATTTAAAATAATAATTAATTTAAATTTATAATAAGACACAAAATTGAAAATAGAGACTATTAAAAACTTCTAAAAATTTAGTGATTTATTATATATAAACCCATTTACTGATAAATTTAACATTTCACTCCCTTTTCTGTTTGTACCAAGAAGAACAGTTGGTCGATGTTTTTAGGAGTAAAATAAGAACATAAATACTAGTGATGGTTTTTTTATTGATTTAAAAGGTGCGAGATATTTGTTTATTAATTAAAATATATTTTACAAAATCTTCAATTTACACTCTTTTTTTTTTCTTTTCAGGAATATTAACCGATATCAATATTTTCCATAAAAGGGAAAGTTTCGATACTTCTATTAATATGGATATTTGAAATCTTTAAATTGTAAAAGGAAAAGAAAAAGAGTGACGCTGGAGAAATTAGTGGGCTGGGCCACGGCCCACGGGTTTGTAAAGAGTGTAGAGTGGGACCCACCAGCTCCAAACAGACAAATTCTAGACTCTCTCTTTTTCTCTTTCCTACTTTTTCTTTTTCTTTTTCCTTTTCTTTTTTAAATAAATTTATTAAGATTGTGGGTCCCATTGCTCGTGTACGCTTTTCCAGCCTCGGGTTTCGGGCTGCCGAAAAAAATCCCGATTTCTGTAAGGAAAATAACATACACAAAAATCTTCGTCTTTTTTCTCCTAAATAATACGAAAAGAAATCAAATTTTAGAACACACGAAATTATGGTCAGAAATAGATACAATTAGATTCAAGTTGGCATCAAATTTTACCATTCAATTTTGTAATTTATATCAATTTCTAATCTAAATTTTTTATTTTTCAAATTAGACAATAAAATTATATATGTGTTACCATTTTTACCTCATATTAATTTTCACTAATCACCAATAAATTCTAAAAAAAATGTAAAAACTCTAAGGACRCATTAAATTAATGTAAATCGAGTTTGACATAAAATTAAATAATTAATAGCTAAATTTGGCCATTAAATAACCCCTCAACTTACAAATTTCAATGTAATAAAAATTCTCTTTTTATCCGATCCGATCAATGTCATAGAAAGTTTATTTTCGATAATTTTTCAAATTAAAATATATAAAAAAAATAAATTTTGCAACAATTTAATGTTGTTTAGATGAAGCTGATAAAAGTATCTTAGAGAAAACGACTACTTAACGAAATATATAATATGATAAAATGTTGATAGCTAAAATCTTTATTCACAATTGAGTTAGGCTTACTTAGGAAGATTCTTAAAGAAAATTAACATGACGTTTGGAATTTTGTTTTACAAAAAYAATGATCAAATGACTTTAAAATACTAAACAATTTATTATGTGATTGAAAATTGAAATGAAAGTCTATAAATTTGCGCAAACTCCAATTATTATTAAAACAATAGTATTTAATGTTTTTTAATTAAAATTTGATTAAAAAATAATTTTTTTTTATTATCAACTTTGTTCTTTTGGTGGTTGTAGTAAAATACCCATTTTAATTTTTATTCTAATAGATTGGTCATTGGTCAATGTATTTTTAAAAGTGAAAGTTTTTTTCCATTTATTTTATTTTTTATCTCATTACAACTTCGATACAATATTATACCCAATGAATTTCTTGAACTGTAGCAATTGTTTTGTATTAAAGAATTTTATTRTCTATAGACTYTTTGTTAAAACTTTGTAAATATAGACTAAAATGATCTTTTTTTTAAATACGAGAATTAAAATGAACAAAAATTGAAAGTATTTGAAAGTAAAGATACCGTGAGTAAAATATTTAAATCTTTAAAATTTATTTCCATAAAAGAAAAAAAGATAAAAGATAAAAGAAATGAAACTCTARTGTAAAAATGGGTGTTATCTCAAACATGTGTGTGGCAGAATAGTGACAAAAGGCTGATCTCTTAGTTAAATAATGATTGGCATTTGGCTTTGTATTGTCAATTCCCCCTTCTCGAACTTAGCCATATAATGTCACCTATTCCCCATACCAATTTTCAAACACAATAATTAAACCCAAAAAAAAAATGTTTGAATTTTATTTTAGTTCTCAAATTTCAATTTTATTATACTGTTGTTGTTATATTATTTTATCACAAATATCTATTCACCTAATATCTTTTTTTTTAGAATAATAAGGGAATGATTTGAACTCACGACCTCTTGATCAAAGACAAATATCAATTACCGCCGAGTTAAGCTCATGTTTATCTATTCATAGGAATGTAATTTAAACCGTCAGAATATTATTTATTTTCTTTAAAGTCAAAGAACTCAATAAGAAAAAAAAAAACTTCTACCAACTTTTGCCTATACATATTACAAACTAAACTACGTTGAACAATTAATAACAAACTATTAAGGGATCGCCATATTGATTATTCTTTTAATGGAAAGAGAGATGTTTTGAAAATTGAGAGAAAAATGGAAGAAACTTCAAAATTTAACAACTAGAAAAACATTTTGAGAGTTGAGAAAGTACAATAAAAGAATGGTAAAGAATGAAATCTAAGCCCAAAAAACACAACATTTTGAAGGCATTTGAGTTGTGTTTTTGAGAGTATGAAAGGGAAGAAATTTTGGACAATGATGGGGGCCACTTTTGAGAAAAAGTTGGAACATTGGATTCTTAAAAAATTGTATATATGAAAAAAAAGGTTTTGAAATCTGGTTGAATTGTTTGATAAATGAGAGAATTTTTAGGGATTGGAAATATGGTTTAAAGCAAAGTTTAATTGGCAGTTGGCACCTGGCATTGCATGCTTCTTTTAATGCCTTTTGTTAATATAAAATTTTTATTTATATGACCCCATTTAATCATTTTACCCACTTATCCTTCACCTCATTCTCATTACATTTTGAACATAATTCTATTCAAATTTAATCATTCCTCATAAATATCTATTTTTTTTTATCAAATAAAGCTAAAAGGAATAATAATGTCTATTTGCATTATTATATATATATATATGTATATATTTTTTTTTGGGCTTTAGGAATGTTTGAGTCCATTTTATTCTTATATTCTTATATTTTTAATTTAGTCATAAATCTCAATTAATTTGTAGTTGATTGCAAAATAATCTTGTTAGAAGGTAAACTTAAAGAAATAATATATTTTAAAATTGCAAAAATAGTTGAATTGAAATGTGATTGACATTAGATAGACGAGTGAATTTGYGATCGTAAACATAAACATTAACTCAATCGTAAATGCTTCTAATATATTACTGGAAGTCATTGTTGAAATCTCCATTGTCAATTTGATTTAATAATCTTTCTTAAAGGTTTTCGGTTTGAATTTTCGTCTCTTTTTTTGTACCAAAAATAAGTATATCCACTGTTGATGCAAGATTCTGCCGAGCTACTGGGATCGGTCGCGTGTCGATTGGACGAATTGCGAGCATAGGCAAGATATAGTATCTGCAAGGATGAACAAACACTCTCACACTCGCGCATGAATGAGTGGAGCGGTGTTCTTTTTATAGATATCGAGGGACAAGATCGTTGGAACTGCTCCAACAGGCAATTACGGGTTGTTGGACCTAAGGTCAGTTCCCATGCATAAGGTTGATATCCTTAGGTTGGTTGGAGAGGACAGGTGATTCCTTCGACTATATTGGTCTTTAGCTCGATCTCCAAGGTAGGTGAGTCTTCTCCTCTAATCTAGTTAGACAGATTCGATCCTATCGATCTAAGTTGATTGGTCCACGTGTTATTTTGTATTTATCCCTCCAACAATCAATAAAATAATAAATAATGTTAAATCACTTTTAAAATGTCATATTTTTAAAACTAAATAGACAACCCATCAAAACATCTCTTTAATTTAATGGTTTATATCATTAATGCAAGGTGTTTAAATTTAGTAAAAATTCTAATATGTAGAGAACACCAACGGATCATTAAGATAAATATATATAGGAATGAGATTAAAACTCTTAATTAAAAGTTGGAGAGATAAAAACATAAAAATATAACTATAAATAAAATTTCATCTCTACTTAAAAGGAAACTTCTATTTTTTTTCTCTTTATTTTTTGGTGGATCTCTATAAATTGCAATCCCAATGAAAAGAAAATTAGCATCTTTAAATTAAACTATTGGCCTTTTTTGAAAATAATTGGTATCTAGAAACGTTGATATTCAAAGTACATGGTGTCGATAATTTAAAGTTTGGTGTAATATGTAACATTGGAATTGGGAAAAAGTTAAAATGTAAAAATCTGCATTTCCAAAAAGTAATTTCCCAAATTAAATTATTGTTTTTTTTAAATAATAATTCTTTTGCTTTTGTTGGTTTGAAACTTTTGAACACAAGGCATTGCTTTTGACTTTGTGCACAAAACCTCACTTGATTAATTACCACTTTAATCATAACTAATTAAAAAAGTGTTATTGTCCTAATTACACATTCTCCTCCCTAAATTGTTGCACCCCTTTTTGTTTTATAGCTTTATTTATTTACATATTATATTATACAATACATTTTTTTATGTCTAATTATAATTTCATTTGTGTTAATTAGAACATGATTTAATAGTCGAGATATGTCTACCTCTTCCTCAAATATTATGTTTTTTCTTCTATTTATGATGTAGCAATCTAATAGAATTAGAATTTAAATCTAAACATAATTTTTTTTTACATGCTTTTAATAGATTAAGTATTTTGAACAAATGTTAGATTTATTGATTTATGCTTAGTTCAAGTGATCAAACAATAATACCTCCTCTTATGAATTGTAGGTTTGAAATTTCTCTCTCATGTATGATTGAATATTACAAAAGATAACTATTTCGGGAAGAGATCTACCTTTTTTTTTAGAGTTCAACCCATCTTAAAGATGTAATTGCTATCTTATCCACTAAACTAATTTTCGAATTGACGAAGATATCTAACTCATAAGGTACTTTTTTTTTCTTTTTTTAATTCATGAGGTTTGTTTTAATAGCTAACCAAGCTTACGTATGTGTTTGATAATCTAAGAATAAAAGAGGGTGAATCCCCGCAAGCTAAAAAAGCTTAAGCTACACAAATCCAAACTTTTGAAACTCTTCTTTGTAGATGGCTAGACAATTACTTTTACAGCCCTACAAAACAAATACAAACTTTTGAAACTCATTTATTTATCAATCGAAAGTATAACTTATAAAGAAATTCAAACTCTCCAATCTAATCAATCTACGCAAACAAGAACCAATGGTGAACTAATGACTTTTTCGTTTATTGAATTAACATGAATTGTTAGGGTTATATTATTTTTTAAGCAAGGTTGATGTGTGGAGTGGAGATTTATAACACAAAAAAAAAAAACCAAAGGATAATATATGATATGAAATGTTTGTAAGATCAAATGCATGTTTTTTTAAGGTTAACTTGTCCCACCATAACCACTAAAACCCACAAAACCAATAACAAAAGGATTACAGCTCACAAATGGATCACTTTCAATAACCTTAAAAAAGACAGTGTGGTTGCATTAAAGTATTGAAACAATAAAACCAAGAAGATAACAAAGCAAGCAAACTAATGTTGTTTCTTTGCTTTTTGACAAACTGAAATAAAGGTTGATGTCCTCAATTTTCTAACAACTTTAAAGTTCTTGAGTACTAGAGAATGGTTTGACCACATATTCATACAAGTGTGTCAACAACTTTTTCTCTTCTTAATAGAAAATTGTTTATATGAAAGAATGTTTTTTTTTTGGTCTTGATCCTCAACTTAACTTGAATATAATTAACTACTCATACCTTGTATTTTAATTTCTAAAACAAAATTTAGAAATGAAGAATTAGTTAATTATGACTTTTGTGCTAAGATAACACAACAACGAGTCTATTCATATTTTTGCSAAGGGTGCATAATATATTGTTCAACATGAGGTCTAAATTCACATAGATTTGCTTTTGAATTTTACCGTATTATTTTCATACCAATCATGATGTTGTTATCTCTTCCAATATATCTAAATTGTTAAGGACGTAAGATAAGAGAACCTAACCAAAGTTTATGATATATGCGTGCTATTTCTCTTATTTATTTTCGAATTGTTTTGAAATGAAACACCATGAATATTAATACAAATGGTATCATTTTGTTTGTTTTTTTTCCGTCTAAACCTATATAATTTTTGCTTTTGAATTCTACCCACCCAAAAGTCTCACACAACTGAAGTTGTTATCTTTGTTTAATTAGCAACTAAGGACAATCTTTCCCCACCTTTTATGATATTATAACCATGAGAACAAATGAAATTAATTCTATAATATATATATCCCGTATATCGAAAATTAATAATTTTGAAAAACAGTAATTCTTAACATCCTTTCGCTCGTTATTTATTTGATAAAAAATATAAAATACTTCTTAAGACTCCGGCTCTATAAAAACTCACGATATTCTATTCATATGTTAAGGACAACGGTCCCCTACGTACTAGGAAAAGTCGTGGAGACAGCAGACTCGCCAGTCAGGTACACCGTGATGTCATAATGGTAATGATATTGTCTGTTTTGGGCATAGTCCTCTCACAGTTTTGCTTTTGGTTTCATCCAAAAGGTCCATACCACTGGTCAAGGGATAACCGACGTAAGTATTATTATTCTATATAGATTTTAAATTGATGACAAGGGAAGGAGGCTAGGATATGGGCTTTGAAATAGATGAAATGAGAGCAATCCAAAGAGAATAGAAGAAAAGTGGTAATAAATGGTTGAAGGGCCAATATGAATGAGATCCTTCTGGTTGAAAGGCAATTATTTGCGTCCTTTCACAGTCTCTAATGTGTGTCCCAAAGGACATCCCTGCATGCTTTTATTAATGCTTTGATCATTTTCCCCCTTTGACCCTGCAATCCAATTTTGTCACAAGAGAGTTAAATTTTCATGAAACTTTGGTCAAAATTTTTAAATCCTATATCGTGTCAATAAATTCTAGAGATTTGATGTTACGGTGTCAGTCGATTTGATAAATAATTTAATGTAACTATCTCTATTTTTTTTTATACAACATGTAGAGGTGGGGGGTTCGAATTCATGACCTCTTGGTCAAAGATAGGTACCTTAACCATTTGAGCTATGCTCGTTTGGCATTCATAGTCTCATTATTAGGCTATTAAAATATAAGTAACTCATATTTTGTTTTAAAACTTACGCTTCCCATTCCTTTTATTCTATTTGATGCCTTCTTCTAATGTCAAAAATATATATATATATATATATATATATATATATATATATATATATCCGACTCATTATAACTTTAAGACTTAACTTATAAACCTAAGTCCATGGTACGAGCGACCATCTCAACACAAATTTACATGATTTTGATTTTATATTACTTACCAGAAATGTCATGCTGCATTTATTTAGTTAAATTACAAATTTGGTTCATGAACTTTGAAAAAAAGTATATATATAATATAATATAATTTTAGACTTAACTTATAACTTATAAACCTAAGTTAATAGTACCAATGACTATTTAAACACAAATTTACATGGTTTTGTTTATTTATTTAGTTAAATTATAAGTTTGGTCGTTAAATTTAAGTGTTGTGTCTAATAAAATCTCTGTCGTATCCAAATTTTCAATTTTATGTGTTGAGATTTTAAAAGTGTCACATAAATTAAAGATATATTAGATATAAAATTAAAAGTTAAATAAAATTTAAAAACACTTATTAGACACTTAATTAAAAAGTTTATAAGCTTATTTGACAAAACTTACTTCAAATCAACCAAACCAAAATTCAATTGTTCATCAGAGTTAACTCACAAACTTTGAAAATCTTTACGGACGATAAAAAACAAGAGTCTGAATTCTTCAAAGACAGTTGAGGAGGAACATGAACATCAATGAGCTGCAGAGACAGTTGATGTCATTTTGGTTGGAAAAAAAAAAGAAAAATGGTTCCTTTGTTAGTGTTATTGCAACATAATTATAATGAGAGAATCTGCAGCAGTCAACCGACATGTCGCTGAGAAGACCATGGAAATGGACAAATCTCAGGTTTTGTTTTGTCCTTAGTTGCAGAGTCGTCTTCTTCATCAGCTCCAACACCACATTTGACATTTCTCTCTCTGAACTTGCTGCTGCCTTTAATGGCGTTCTGTCTTAGTCACTTTTGCTGCCGTTTCTTCTCATGTTGATGAATTCTGGGCTGGTCCACACTTTTTTGGGCTTTTCTGAATGAAGCATAGTGGAACTCTAGGCCCAACTCATAGTGCAAGTCCATATTTTCAAAAGGGTTATCATTTTGGTCGGTCTCTCGAGTATCCATATTCAAGGAGTTCCATCTCAAAACACATTGGTTATGGGAGGAGTAGTTCATCTATATTATAAACTCTTGTTAGGTCGTCCATCTTCAAGATTTTGGCTCTTTCGACTCACCGATCTTGACCAAGTCTCATTGGGTCGGATGGTCGTTTGAGCTTTTGGACTCTGATACCATGTTAATATTTATGGGGTTTCATCTCAAAAACTAATTGGTAACGAGAGAAGTAGCGCATATCTATTATAAACCATTGTAAAATCAGAAGAGATGTTTATATCTTTTTCTAGTACAACAAATGTGAGTTTAAACTTTCAACCTTAAAAAAAAGTAAGTGTTACCTTTATCTTCCAGGTTGACAAATATTTATATTTTTCAAACAGGTTCAATGATCTAGCATTTTGTATAAGTTTTGTTTAAAGACTTGAATGAAGCTATAGAAATGATAAGATAAAATTATGTACCAACAAGGTTAAATTTGGATGCAAACCACAGAAAAATTATAGACGATAAGGGGAAAAAAAAAAGAAAAAGTCAAGTTTGTGACATTTAGATAAAACAATATAACTTACTTTTTTTTAGAATGCATGTGATTTTTTTTTTTTTTTTTGTCATCCAATGTAATTTCTTCGAGATTTAATTAGTTGATTGTATTCTAAAGTTTAAATTTGGTAAAACAAAATAGATAGGTGTGTTATTTTCTGAATTGCAAACTGAAACACCTTGTAAATAAATGTCTTATACTAAATTACTTTTCTTTTAACGTACAAATAAAATGTCTCCTACAAATGGTATAAAGAAAATTGTAAAGAATTAGTAAAGACAAACATTTTTTTTAATTTAATTAAATAACAAATTGAAACTTTAAGATTACAAAGTCAAATTGAAAGGTTAGAAATTAAAATAATAATTTAATATTTTCAAAACTATAATTTCTATTACTGTATCTAATAGTCGAGCATTGTTAATTTGAGCGTAGTTTAATAATAATGGATCCGTAACAAGAGAGTAATCAAAACATTACTTCTAGCCAATAAACTAATTCTTCCCTTTTTCGAAAGACATATTTTTTTAGATTTCAAAATATACGAGAAATATATTTTTAAGAAAATCATTATTCATACGTTATATTTTATAGTTTAAGAAACGGTTGTCATCATCTTCTTAATTATTTCTTTTTCTTGTTTTAATAGTATGATAATAATATATTATCTTTTATATTATATGTAGATATGATATAACATATCTGACAATAGTAGATTGACTAAAAGATAAAAGCTATATGAAAAAAAATACCCTTTAAGTAAATATTCATTAATATTCCGAACAAAAATTTGATGTAACAGAATCTGAAACAATATAACAATTAATGTAGAAATTTTCTTGAAATAATTAGCTGGCAGTGCAAAAAATAAATTTACAAGTAAAAATAATAATGGACCCACAATTGATCGCATGTCGTGCAGTTCTTTGCAATGTTGTAAAGTTTGTTTAGCTCTTTGCAACGTTGTAAATTTCATAGTATTCTTCACCAACGATTTGAGATGGTCGCATAGTTGACGTTGAATCTAAAGGATCTACTGCTGGATAGATACCTTTGGCAGCTAATCCTCTTGATAGTACGGTAGTAGCATCCAAATGTGCAAATGTCGTGAGAGAAGAAGGATCCATCAAATCGTCTGTCTGTAGGAACATAAACTGCCTGAATAGAAGTTATGGATCATTCTTCCTTGGTAGGAGTAATTCTTTCTGGTAAGGAACCCATTTCGATACTAAGAGTGGGTTGATAACCCATGGTAAAAGACATTTTATCCAGTAAAGCAGATACTTCGGATCCCGCTTAAACAAAACGAAAGATACTGTTGATAAATAGAAGCACGTCCTGTTCATTAACCTCACGAAAATGTAAAGGTCAAATTTGTTATAATAACCCTCCACATCGAGTAATATTATAGGATATTTGCTCAAATGGTATTTTTAAAAATTTATAAAAACTCAAAAGCAGTATCGAAACTTTTAGCTTGGATATAAATAACAAATTTTGGGAATATTTTTTGTAATTTAAGGGAAAAAAAAGGAAATTCTATAATTACTCTGTCGWGTTTATGAATAACGTGATGCGAAGTGGTGGGATGTCGTGGAGAGTGGAAATTTATGTTAAACCACGTTTTTGGTGCTTGTGGAGTGCTACTAATTCAAATTCCACGTCGTTGAGCAAAAAATAAAAAATACATCTTTTCGTAAGATTATATATTTGACTTACATCAATTAATTAATTTAGCAAAGCTATTAGAGAAAAATACAATGATTTATTTATATATATTTTTTGAGTTCATGATATGAGAAGGTAGAAATTTCAATCTTTAACCTTGGTTGATAATTTATTAGTATTATATTGTAAGTATGAAAGTTTGAATCTCCAATCTGGAGTAAAAGAGTGAATGTCAATTATCGATRAACTATGTTTATGTTGGTATAAAAAATAATTAAACTAATCAATACCATTAACCACCAAAACCCTCTAATGACACGATAAATTAATGGAAAAAAAACAGTTTACCCCTTATTCTAAAAAAGAAAGAAAGAAAAACATCCTCATCTCCAACCATCGTTGTCGATTCTATTTTCAAAATCTAAAAAATAAAAAAATAAACCATCATTGTCAAACGAGAAGGGCTTAAAACATCATTGTCAAAAAAAAAAAAAAGGTTAAATAATTATTTCCTAAATTATTAGGTTCCGTGTCTAATAGTTTATTGAACTTTAAAGTATTGGTATTTAATGGATAGAAAACCTTCAATTTTGTATCTAATATATTTCTGACATATTCAACATTTTTTTAAATTAATAGATTTACTTGACATGAATTATTTATTTATTATTATTGTTTTGTCTAACAAAATCCTAAACTTTCAATTTTTTGTCCAATAAGTTTTAAGTTTAAAAAATCTTGATTAAGTTGGGGATCKRTAAAATATAAAATTAAAATTTCAATGATTTATTAGATATAATATTGATAATTTAGGGATTAGGAGTCCATTAGATACAAAATTAAAAGTTGAATAACCTATTAAACATAAATCTAAGACTTGTATATTATTTTATTTTGTAGACACTGCATTATTTTTAAAAGTGGGTGACATATAGTTGACMATCAACGGAAGCAAGTATCAACAATCTATTACTATTTTAATCTTAGCTTTATCAAAATTTTAAATATCAACGTTTTACAAGGAAAAAAAATATTGAGGAGAAATGTCAATATCAATAAATATTTAAAAAATTTATAGAAATCAAGAAATCACAAAATAATAATAATAAATAAATAAATATTTCACCAAAGTAAAAACTAATATTATCTTCATATGAGTGATTTTTTTTTAATATAACGTGGATCTTTCATACTATAATAGCAATTGTTATTCATCTCCGAGGTAGATGTTGATCCGACATATAAAGAAATTTTTAAAAAATATTATTAAAATTATAACTATTTATTAAAACATTACAACTCCAARCTATTTAAAGGAATAATGTTATTTTCAATTTTCTTGAATAACTACATGTCACTTCAAATGACATATAGCCACGTCATTTTTATTTTTTTTTAACTAAAGAAATGACATGCTTGTATCTTTATTTTAAATTAGTTTGAAGTTTGTAATATTCTAATAATTAATTTCATTTTTAATAATTTTAAAAAAATACATATATAGAAAGTATACATTGAAAGGGAAGTTTATGATTGCAATAAATTTGGGGAATATTAGTCAAATTTCTGGAGGTTCGTTGGGTTTGATTGATTAGGCCTATTAATGGATGGGCCAGAGCCCACCGACGTTTTTGAATGGAAAAAGACGTCCAGATTCCCAAAGGTCATTTTCGAACAAAAAAAAGAAAGAAAACAAAGTCYACTGTTTTAGGCACGGGGGACAACCGCGCCGACACAACCACACGGACCACGCGATTTCGCGCGACCAATTCCCGAGTAAAAAGGAGATAAAGGTGGGCCCCACCCCGACTAGACGATTATTTGATCCGGATCGGCAGACGGTGGTGAACATTTATGAAAGCCGTCGCATTTACGTCAATTTCCCTTTATTTTTTTATTTTTATTTTTTTCTTTTTGGTGGGGGGATYCCTCGTCGTGTTTTCCAAAATCGGCTCATGTAAAATGTTTTTCTTTTAAAATCTTTTTTTCCCCTATTTTTAGCAAATTTGAATTTTTTGTCAAAAGCGTTTTTCAACCTGTAACAGGTCATATTGGTATTATTGTCAGATAAAAAAAAATGGTCATATTGAAATTTATATTTTTCGAAACAAAAAATATTTCGAGAATTTAATTTCTTTTAGAATACAAATTAGAAATGGCAGGTTGTTAATATCTTAAGTAGCTAAGTTTTACCTCGATTGATATTTACTCGAATATAGCTTGGTCGATAACGTTCTTATGAGCTTCCCTTGAGTTGAAAGTTTACCTGTCCAATCCAATATTTGTTGAACTAAATAAGAAATATTTATTATAAATTTATACACGATGAAATTGTGGTGATTTGTGTTAAATTAGTTGAGTTTGGAGGATTTGAGCTAGTTGAAAATAAATGTAGTCCTTCACATTTTAGTTATGATATGATAAGAGAAATTGTTAAAATAATATTGTGATGCTCTTTAATATTTYCAACTTACGAATAGAGTYAGAGGAGACAAAATTTCCTATTTTGCTTAATTCTTTAAAGTACTATTRGAGGAAAATCTGTTAATTACTCATCCTTCAAAATTTTAGTTGACTCTTTGTATAATAAAAATAATTACTTAAAAGGCGATTTCTGAATGTCAAAGCAAATATTTAATCCGAATATTTAAAGATATGGAAAGCAAAATTAAGTAGTGTAAAAAAAAAAAAACAAAGTCAAAACTAAGTATGAAAGGGTTTTAAATAAGAGAGCTGAATTTATACATTATAAAAAGAAAAATCAACAAAATTTTGAAAGTATGTACACTTGTCACTTTTCGGACCAAAAACTGCACACAATTAAATCATTATTTAGTCAATAACAATTATTTAAAATATAGTTTAAAAAAGACTGTGTTACGTTTTTATTATTTTTCTAACGATAAACTCATGCTCCAAAAGTTGGCTTCCACCATTCGTGTGTATAGCAATGATTAATATTCATATTTATCACTTCTTTATTCTTTTTTTTTTTTTTTTTGTTGAATGGATTTGGAACCAGAAATGTATTGGTTTGGCTTTATATGTATAGACTAATAGGGATCTAGTTTATCAATGTTGATATGATATGATTTTATAATAAGGTGGATATATGATATTGATATATGGATGTACAAAAATTATTCCATTTGATGAAAAAATTATTCTATGTGCCACTTTTAGTTGTGAATTTCTCTTACTGAGGAAGATGATGAAAATAATAGTACCAAATATTTCTTGTTATCGATGTTTTGAGTTGAAGTTTTACCCTGAACTTAGTTAAATAATATACATTAAGTTTTTAATAATCAATATAACTTCTTGTCAGGTCAATTTTGGGCACCCTCCCTGCGTTATTTTCCATGATCTCCATCCAAAAAATATAAATATAGTTTTATAAAAAAAAATAGAACAAAAAATGCTATTTATTAATGTAAAAACTTTGAAATTTTATTTACTACAATTTTAAAAATTTTATCGGTTGGATAACCATTTCAGTTTTAATTAAAAAATAGTATTTTTTATTTTATTTTTATTTTTTAATAAGATATATTTATGTTTTTTTGGATGGAGATTATGGAAAATAACGCAGGGGCAAGTGCACAAAATTGACCGGACAAGGAGCTATATTGATAATTAAAAATTTGGTTTTTGGTTTTTATGTTTTGATAATTATTTTTGTTAGAAAATTGAAAATATATGTTAGAAGGATAAAATTCTATCTAAAGTAGGGATGACTGTGGTGTGGGGTGAAGATGTCCCCTCCCATTCTTATGCTCGTGAAAATTTTTTGTTCATATTTCAACCTTGTTCTTTGGTCTGAGAGTCGAGATCCAAGTTAAATAATCTACATTTGGGGACGAGGATATTCACGAAAAAATTACCGATTTTATAATTAATTTTCATTATTTGTAGAATATAAAAAATAAAAAAGTGTAATAAATATATATTAATTATTTTTAAAATTATATTTACTAGTATAAATAATTAATTTTTAAAAAAATTTAATATTTTATTCACAATTTAGTAAATATGTCAATAAAATATATATTAATTATTTAAAAAATTGAATTGGTGATCAGGTTAGGACATGCATTTCTTATTGTTAGAACGGTGACCCGACCTTGCGGGGACTTTGTCATATCTAATGTAAAAGACATGAAAAATACAAGTTTAGAGAGATGGAAATAAACCTTGAAAGATAAATTTTAGAATGATAAAGAAAAAGATTGAGAAAAAAATAATTAGTGAAAGAAAAGTTAAAGATAAAATGAGAAAAATTTTAGAGCGGAAGAATAAAGTTAAGAAGAAAAGATATGTTAAAGAAAAAAATTTAAAAAAAAAAGTTAGAGTAAGAAAACATTTAGAGAAAAAAACAAGATTTGAAATATATTTGTCAAATAAAATAAATAAATACAAAGAGAAATAAAATTGAAAGAGAAAAGAATATATAACTTTTAGACGAAAAATATATTAGGAAGAGAAAGTAAAGTTATAAAAGACAAAATTTTAGATAGATAAAAGTTCGAAAAAATATTAAATTTTTAGAGAGAAAAATGGGAGTGAAGCGTAAAAAAAAAAGTATAATGAATTTTGGAGAGAGATAGAAATAATGATAAATATTTATAATATTAAAATTTTAGAGTGAGAAAAATAAACCTTTTAGAGAGATATTTAAAAAAAAATAGAATTGATTATTAAACACACAAATAGAAAATAAAATAGCTGTGAAAAGGGTCCTAAATAACTACGTAGAAACTTACAAATTTAAAAAAAGAATTCAACTCTAATATCATTTTTATTTGAATTATATCAATTTCATAACAAATATATGTTTTGTAATTCTTTTTATTTTATTTTATTTTGACAGGTGTTTTGTAATTCATTTGATACATTATAAGAATACCCATTCAACAAATTTTCTAACGAAAATTTATTAGAGGATATAAAATACAACAGTTTTTAAAGGTTAAAAGTGAATATTGCAATACTTGTCCAAATTTAAGGTGTAATTTGATAAAATTTAAAATTTATAGTAAAAATGGATACATATCTTGTTAAGTTCAGGATTAAAATTGATATTTTTTTTCATTATCTTTATATGTAGCTGTGGTATTTGTGTCATTCTTGACATTAAATATGATTGCTTACTGAGTCTTTTATAGCATTAAAATTTAGAGTTGGTTGAATCATGTGAATAATGTAAAAGAAAAAAAATTCCATTTTAAAAACCAAACTATTACATTGTCAAAAATTACCAAACATAAGCATATAAATTATAATATTAGATATTTTAAGCACTAAGTTTTGTTTAAAAAAAAAAAAAGTTGCCAAACGATTATCTCAATTTTTATAAAGAAGCAAAGAGTACGTATCAACTAGACAAAAAATGAGATAGAAATCCACTTAAAAGTTTTTATTAATAAAATCGACACATGTTCATATGTAATTAAGGAATATGAAGCTTTTTTTTTTTTGCATTAGAATAAAGTATACTTTATTTTAAATGAAAAAGTATTCACTTTTAACTTAATAAGATAATTTTAACCTTGAATTTTTAATTTCATTGGATTAAACTTTGAATTTAAGTGAGTGGTGAAACTAAAATATTTATTTTCTTGTCAAATATATATTGGTTAATCTATAAAAAAGTATGAGTATTGAAAGATGGAAGGAGGAATTCATCCACATAACAGCTTTAGTTAATAGTAGTAAATGACAATAACAAAAAAAAAGAAAAATTTGGTGAGCATTTATAAATTGACTTTCTTCATCTCCATTTCTCAGGATTTCAAACATAAAAATAAATAAATTTAGTTAAGGTTGTGTTGGGTGGGTTATCAATTTTAAAATGGTCTAATAAATCTTTAAATTTAATTAGATAGTTTTTAAAATTTAGAATCTATTAGACAAATATTTAGTAATAGGTCTGTGAATTAAAGAAAATTGGAWAGGTAAAAAAAATTAAGTTTAATGGCCTATTAAGCAATTTTAAAGAGAGTAGTTTATTAAATACAAAATCGAAAGTTTTAAAATTGGGGGACTTATCAGATTCAAAATCGAAAGGAGCTTGGACCTTGTAGTATCACTTATCATAAGGTCATGGGATCAAGTCAGATAAAGTTCATTGATCTATTAAATACAATTTTAAATTGATTTATAATTTATAATTTTATTCCCTTTTTAGAGTTGGGTCCTATCAATCCCTTCCAAAAGAAAAATGAATGGGGTAACAATAGATATAGCCCATTTAAAATAGGCATTTCAAAATATTGTCAAATAACTTTCGTTTTTCAATAATGGCCAACGTAAAAGTAGTAAGATATGTACTAATGTTTTAGGGACGAAATTACCCTCTTCTATAATTTTAAAATGCATTGTTATTTTTCTACATAACCATCTTTATAGATAATTCAAATATTTTTAGAATCCTMCCTATCTTTTTCAATTCAAATAGGATTTTAGAGAGAATTATACTAACAAATCTAAGGAAAAAAAATAACATCTAATAAACATTAATAAACATAACAAAATGTAATTAGAAATAGAAATACTAACACCGGAAAAACAACAAATAAAAAATACGGTAAACAAATAAACAAAAACAACAAATAAAAAATACGGTGAATAAAGAAACAAAAATATAACAAATATGGTGAACAGAGAAACAAAAGTATAACAAATACGGTGAACACAAAAATACAACAAATACGTTAAAGAGAAGAACAAATACAACAACAAATATGGTGAAGAGGTGTATTTTTTAGAACAATTAATACAAAAATATAAAATAAGGAGAGAGCAACAAATACAGTGAACAAAGATCAACTAAAGAAATACAAAATAGTGTGGAGGAGAAATAACCATTTCTATCTCCTACTGCGTTGCCCCACCATTGTTCCCTTGCTCGATCATTGTGATGTCTCCTTATAATTGATGAATTCTATCTCCATATATATCTAAATTTATAATAATAGTGGTTGGAAAAAAAAAAAAACTAGAACCAAGAAGAGATAAAACATAGGAGAGAAAATGGAAGTTATAATATTTTGATTTTAAAACTAATAATTAGAAGGATAAAAGTGTCAAATATCAAACTTGCAAAACAATTGAATAATATAAATGTACATTTTTCATTATAAAAATGATTTGACCATTTTTCAATACCCGATAACAACGGCTATAAATTCTAAAGAAAAATTGGCCCACCTATTATGAAAATTGAAAGACGTCAAATTATATTATAGCTAAAAAAAAAAAAAAAAAAAAGAAAAAACCTTTCCGCTTTTATATCTTGCCAAACAGTCAATATTATTGACTAAATTTCAATATTGAAAGCGATTTCCAAATCAATTTAATTTTTCTTCTTTGAGAGAGAGAAATTTAATTATGATGACTTTGAAATAAATCTTATCACTATTAATCTAACTTTCTTCGTTATTTTCTGCCGTAATTTGAATAAGTTCTACTAATAATTTCAAGAAACTTTTTATTGAGGTGATTTTTCTTTTCACATAAAACTTCATTCAAAACACTAATATGCCATTAAAGCTACATAAGTTTGAAAATCAGCTTCAACATAATCAAAAAGTCGACTAAGAGAATCGTTCAGCCAAAGATAAGACTCCCTACATTGAAAGAATTTCTAGCGGAACTATGGAGATCCTTATTTTATTCTCTACACACATGCTTGAAAGAAATTTCTTTAAACGATCTTGTCAAAAATTTCACATCCTCGAGTCAAGTGACTTCTTCACACTACCAATTAGTCTTGTCAATTAACATATTAATGACATGCAATGAATCAAATTCAACCTAAGCTACATTTCGAGGTATTTTTTCCTTTCGATTGACTGAAGTTCTTCCTGTTGTCGAATTAAATTCTTCAAACATAAGCAATAATCCTTATAGTTTGGTAAAGTTTCTATTTTTTGTTTCGTGTTTTTTATTTCTCGTTTCTTCCTTTTTAATAAACGAAAACATAATTATTTTTTGGTTAAAAAAATATATTTAGTCTCTATATTTTTGCTAAAGTAATGATTTTAGTCATGAGTTTGTAACAATTTAGTTCTTGTATTTTTAAATTAGTAACAATTTAGTCCTTATAGTTTAAAATTTGTAACAATTTAGTCTCTATCGTAAATTTTTTTTATTAAAATTAAGTCTTGATTTTTACCTTATAACGATTTAGTTTTTGTAATTTATAAACACAGTTGGTCTTTCATCAGTTTATTGATCTAAATGAATAAGAAATTTAACAAAATTTTTCATGATAGRGACTAAATCGTTACAAATTTAAAACTAATGAGATGAAATTGTTACATACTAGTTTGAGGACCAAATTGTTACAAATTTAAAAGTACATAAACTAAATCATTACAAGTTAAAGTTCAAGATTAAATCGTTACATCACCAAAAGTACAAGGACCAAAATATTTTTTAACCTTATTTTTTTTCTTATTCTTTCTATTTTTTTTTTTTGAGAAAAGAACAATAAATATGTTTGTTTTTCATTTTTTATTGCTCGTTCTCTAAAATCTTTTAAGTAAACAATTAATTTTTTTATGAAAATTTTAAAATAAATTTCAAAATTTGTATGTCATATTTGTTTTTTTCCTTAAATTTTTTTTATGTATTTTATAAATAGAAAATGATAAAATAATACTTTTATTTTTATTTATGTTGTGAAAAAAGTAGATACTGGATGACAAGAAACACAAATATGATTTCCAAAATTTCTAACACAATCATGTTGGAAACATTAGAAAAAAAAAACAAAAATAGTTATAGAATACTTAAGTTTCTACCGCTCTTTTTTAATTTTTCATGAGATCATAAATAAGTGACACATTTGAAAAAATATATAATTAATTTTTTAATAACTTTTTGACAACGCGAAATACAAACCTTTCACTGCATAAAGCTTTTGAAATTAACTTAAAAACTAATATTTAAAAAGTAAAAAATATTTCAATTTTTTTCAATATCGGAAACAATTCAAAAAATATATATAACAAAAATAGATTATTGATATTTATTATTAAGCCAAAACAGAGTGAGTAAGTTTGTAAAATGATGATACACGATGCAATAAATATTTTCAATTTTAAGCTAACTCAAAATCTCACTTTCTCACTTATTTATTATTATTTGTTTCAAGGAGGATGAGTGTGAAATAATATCTTTGTTGGGTTTGTAAGTAAATTGATTGCAAACGAAGTCCCACACTGATTACGGAAGGAAATGATCATGGGTATACAAGAGAGGATAATTATCTCCATTTGTGTGAGGCTTTTTGGATGGAACCAAAAGCAAAATTGTGAGGATTATGTCCAAAGCGGACAATATTCGAGAACTGTTGTCCTTAACAATCTTTCACCAGACTTTTGAATCGATGTTTACCACTCACACTAATTCGAAGATCATGAAAGAACTCATTTATGATTCTAACCGTGAGCAAATATTACACATATCACGGAAAGTCAATAACTTATTATATATATGTGATTGATATTTATGTATTACATGTATTACATCTTCATATTTATAACAATCTTGACATCAATATTTCTCTAATTATAAATATTTTTATAAATTATAAAATGGCTATTAAATTATTAGTTTGTAAATGTATAAATATTTGTTTTGATTTCATGACGTCCATTCTTGAAATGTTAAATTATCATACAACACAAAATAAATGAAGAAAAAAGAGTCTATGTATTAAAATATTAATATTAAATAAAACTCCCTCTTTATTATTCAAAATAAACCACGAAGAATTGTAACAGTTTACAGCAGTGACTCAATATAATTGGAAAAGTACTTGTTCCTTGCTCGTACCAAATTTTATCATTGCTACCATTAAAAAATTAGCGACTCATTATTTTTATTTAAAAATTTATGTTTTTGTTCTCGTCAAACATTTAATAATAGTGAGTACAATAGTGATCTGCACCGGAGCAAAGTATTTTCCATATAATTTATCCTCTAAAGTTTTCATGAAAGCTTTCTTCTTCTTCTTTTTTTGAAGTTAGATTATGTTATTAGTTTAAAGGGTCGGTGGCTTAATTACACTTTTTTTTAAGTTATGAAGTACCTTTGTTTGGACCTTGGAGTGTGCTTTCAAGATCCACATGGATTTTATTTCTTTAAATTAAACATCTCATCCACAACCATTTTAAGGTCATAATTCAATTGGTAAGATCATGATATTAAGTAACTTCTTATCAAGCATTCAAATTCTACGGTAATATTTTAAAATATATTAATACCTCGGTTAAATCATAAATTTAGACTCTATGATTGGAGCAATATTTCCATTTAGTCCATATAATTTTAAAAATTTCAATTTAGTTCTTATTGTTCAGGTTAATTATCTTCAATTTAGTCCTTATAATTTAGGCTTTGTTTCGATTCGGTCTTTATAGGTGGGTTAAATCTCACCCGCCATTCTTAAATTGTGTTTTACGTCCTTCCATTTTTTTTTAACTCAATCTTAAACTCTGATGCACTAAAATGCACAAAAATTAAGAGTTTTTCATTTTCTCACAAAGATAAACAAAATGATAGTTCAATAATTGTCACTCTTTTTCTGGCTTTTTAATAGAAAAAGACAAAAATATATTTAATAACTCTTCCTAATCTTTTTGTTCTCTAAAATTCTTAATTAGAAAATGGAAAGTCATACTTAAAAATACTTTTTCCAAATTAAAATATTCAAAACCTTTTATGTCATTTATAATCTTTTTTATATTTGTTATCCATGTTATAAGTGAAAAATGATACACTAATATATTTATTTATATTTTATAAAAAACTAGAAATAAACAATTAGAATTTTTTGTTCTAAAATTTATATATGGTTTTGGATATGTTCTTATAGCAAAAAAGAAATAGTAAATATTTACAAGATTATATTTCTCAAATAAGAAACAAAAACTTTATCAAATTCCCTTCAAAGTCCAAAATAATATACCTAAATTATATTACAGCAAGTTGGGGGGAATATTTAGGCAAAAAGTGGTCGTAAAAATTCCATGGAAATGGGGAGATGACTGGTTTCAAATTTGGGGACTTTTTTTTCCTTTTCTTTTTCTTTTCAATTTTAATTTTGGTATGAATCGCAGTCGCACCCCGCATTTGATTTTATTTATAGACCGTTTACTTTTTTTTTTCCTCTAATTTTGTTTGAATAAATTGATAAACTAAATTAAGTTATTAAAATTATGTTAATTATGGATTGTGCCAAGTTTGAATTTGGTCATGGTTTTAAAAGGGTGAATTTAGTCTCTCTAGRTTGGGATTAAGTTTGAATTTAGTCCTTATGATTTAAAATTAGTATCTCTTTACTCTTAATGGTTTCAAAAGCTTCAATTTGGTCTATAAGTTTAGTCAAACTTCATAAACAGTCTATATATCGTTATCACAGTGATAAATTTTTTCTTTCACGTAGCTGTTTTATATTTGAATAATTGTGGAGTTTAGTACATTAGAGTTTAGAATTGAGTTTTTTTTTTTTTTTAAGTTAGAGGTTCAAATAAATCTACGTCCAACATATATTAAGGAGTCTCCTCTGATAACATTAAATCAGATTGAGGACGTTATGATTTTGGAAAAGGTGTTTCGGGCACTAAATTTTGTTCATATTCTTCGTTCTTTGAACAAGCAAGCTTTTTTATTAATCAAGCGTGCCATTTTTTTATTGTTTATGTCTTTTGAGATAGATTCTAAATGTGGTGCGTAGTCACAACTTTTCTGATGTAACCTTTAATAATCACATTTTATAAAGTTTTTCTTTGATATTAGAAAAACAAAAAGAAGAAAAAATCTACACCCACGCATCCCACAACATAATTTTGTTGGTTGAAAGAAAAAAAAGGAAGATTTCAATGTAGAAATACAATTTACGTACCTCTCATTTTATTATTGTAGTACGACGATCATTATTACGCCGAAGAAAAAAAAAAGTCCGTCCTTTTTAAACCAGCCCACAACCACAACCCTTTTTTTAATTTTTTTCTTATGAGTTTTAGCGTTGAAAACGTGTATTTAATTTGCCAAAAACAAAACCCAGTTTTTCCAAAAAAAAAAAAATGAAATTGGGAAAAAAAATCTCAGAATCTCAATTATAAAAACCCCCAACTTTGTGATTTTATTACCCACAATTCAAATATAATCCTTCCTCTTAATTAATTTGTTCGTGAAATCAAATCGTCGCCACCAACCACACCATGCCTTGCCTTTACATCTCCACCAACGTCGACTTGGCCGGAGCCGACACCGCCGCCATCTTCTCCGCCACCACCACCGCCGTCTCCTCCATTATCGGCAAACCCGAAAACGTAACACCCTCTCTCCTCTCCTCCTCCTTCCTCCCAGACAAATACCTAAAGGCTTGAACAGATGGATTTGATAAATTTAATTYGTATATTGGATATCTAACTTTTTGTTTTGTYTGCGTYCAGTTTGTGATGGTGTTGCTGAAAGGGTCGGTGGCGATATCGTTCGGAGGGAACGGGGAGCCGGCGGCGTTCGCGGAGGTGGTGTCCATGGGGGGAATAAACTCGCAGGTGAAGAGGAACCTGATCTCCACCATTGCCGCTATTTTGAACGATAAACTTTCGGTTCCGCCGGCGAGATTCTTCCTTAAAGTCCACGACACCACCGCTGGTCGACCCATTTCCAAATTATGACTCCTCCGGCCACGGCGACTGCGACGGCTGCCATTGTACCGGTTTTTATATTATTAGTTTGACTTTTTTTAATTATTATTTTTTTTTTGTCGTGACAGTTAATTGGAGTTGTGTAGTTGAAAAATAATTCAAACGCCTATGATGGCTATGACTATGAAAATGTGAGAGAGAAAAGAAGAAAGAGTCCTCTTTATCGCTTTTGTATTTGATGGGTTATAAAATTAATATAACCATATATACATATTTTGAATATAACAAATATCGTGCGGATTGAATTCAGATTCACAACTTAGAATTAGTTTCCTTTTAATAATTAGTTATTGTTTTTGGCTAATAATATAACGAAATCTAGCCTTTAATATGTGCTTTTGTCTTTTTGTGTTACTGGATTATTTAATTTGAATTTTAATATTTATTTTAATTATCATATTTTCAAAGTAGTCTGGTATTTTTTTAAGTGTTTAGTTTTTTTCTTTTATTTGAAAATTTTTAACACAAATTTTATACATGGTGGAAACCTTTTAATGTAAATTTGTGGCTACATTTCAAAAAAAAATTTATTGAGTGAATTGCTATGTTAAATCTATGTTTGAAAGAAATAAAATAAAAATGAAAATAAAATGATGAAATTGTCATTTTTTAAAAGTATAAAGACTGAAATGGATGTTTCGAAAATACAGGGATCAAAATAAACAAAAATCGAAATGATAAGGATCAAAATATTACTTGAACCTTTATTTTTATAATAGTAAAAATAATAATTAATGTAAGAGGGAAAAATTATAAAATTTGTATTTATAGCTGAATTTTATCTTTCTGATCTTTATTTTTTTAATTCTACTATGTGTTAATTGTTTTTTTTTTCTTTTTGACTTAATTTTTCTTGAAACATAACCCAACAGTGAAAATGTATATGTTGATGTCGGCTTCTGCCGACTTACCAATGTCAGTCACATAGCAATTGGACGAGCTGACGAGGCGCAACGTACCTTAAGCAAGATAAGATTTTTAAAAAGAAAACAGACGCTTCGACGCTTAAGTCAGTAAGATGTGAGTTCAAGTGGGTCATTCTCGAAGCAGAATTGTGTACCTAGGTTGGAGGAACAAGGTCCTTTTATAGGTAGAGTGAAGGATCATGTCCGTTATGGTCATTACGACAAGACGGTTGGATGGTTATGGATTGTCGAACCATAGGTAAGCAATGACTGAGGTCAGCTATTTATCCTTTCATATGGATGAGCTTAATAGCTCGATCGTGGATGAGCTTAGGAGCTCAGCCATGGATGAGCTTAAGAACTCGGTAGTAGATGAGTTTAGTAGCGGCCATAGTTGAGCTTAGGAGCTTGACGGTAGGTGAGCATAGTAGATCAGCGGTAGATGAGATTAGGAGCTTGACGGTAGGTGAGCATGGTAGATCGACAGTAGATCAGCTTAGGAGCTCGATGGTAGATAAATTTAGTAGCTCGGTCATATCTCAATCATGTGGTAGTTCTAAAATCTATTGATTTGTACTTGATTTTGATTCGAGCTGTATAGTTTTAAAAATCTTTTTAATTTACTTCTTATAATATGGTTAAATTTTGCAAAAGATTATTTGTTGGTAGTATCTGGTTAACACTACCTTGATCTTATTGGCAAGTTTGGCAAATTTTGGTCGATTGCATTAGTGCTAATTGGATTAGAGCTTAATAGGTATAAAGTAGAGAGATTAACGAGCTAAATTAGTTAAAACCAATCTAATTTTTGCATGTACTAATGTTAGCTCATCATTATTCTAATCTAAGAAAAACATATGACAGACAAGAAAATTATTTACATAATTACATTTAATAATGATATGGAAAAATTTAGAGATTTAACTAAATTATTGATACCAAATTGAAAATTTTACCATATAAAGAGAAATTACATTATACAAGCAGCTATTCTTAAAAAAAAAAAAAACTATAATTTTGATATTCACTGTGCATAAAAATTGATTGGTAATGACAAAATGTATTAACAAAAGGTAAAATAAGTATTATCTAAGATTTTGAAAAACATTTTATTTTTGTGATATGTAATTGTTAAATGTTTCAATTAAGGCATTAAAATATTTCATTGTTTTCTTTTTAAAAACAATTCTTTTGGTTTTCGTAAAAACGGGAGTGAGATCTAAAACTTTTTGATAAAAATTTTTGAGCTTGTTCTTCGATTCCATTTGGTTTCGGTGAGTGGACACATGAGTTTGAAGTTGTGCTAATCTTAAGAAACAATATCGATGTAAATTAATAATCATACCGAAATTGCTTTGAAGACAGTACATTATCCACGACACAACCAATCATTTTCCTCTAAATTATTCTCCCCGCAAAGATGAACATGAGAATTTCAAAATATATAACCTTAGAAAATAAAGGATCAAGATAAAGAAATTGGAACATGTTCGATAGGGGCAATTGAAAAGATGGGTTATAAATGGCCAATCCATCTTATCATATTTATTAAATAGTAACATAGATCCTACCCAAAAAAAAGTTGAACTTTATGATTAGACTTAAAAAAGCATTTTTTGCTTTCTTGCCGTCCTTTTTTAAAAATTTTCTAGCTGGCTACTTGAGAAATACCAAAAAAATGGGACATATTTTATAAACGTGTGAAAGCCTCAATGTCAAACATTATTTGAGCAAAACATTATGGATATATATAGGTGCTATCTATTAAAATATATTATTATAGAAAGTGGCCCAATTAGTAGTTGTCTAAACAATTGCGGCAATGAGTCAATGACCCAAAAAAAATAATAATAATAAATAAATAACATGAGAAACTAAATTTAAATTTAATTAAGAGAGATAAATATCCTTTATTTATTTTAAAATTTAAAAAATAATATATAAAATAATAAAACTATTTCGTTTTTAAAAATTATACTTTGTTTTGGTACAATTTCATTAATAAGTTTTTCACACCTCTATTGAAAACATATTTGAATTCTTTGTCGGATTTTAAAAATTAATTTCTTTCCATGAATTATTTGAAATTTTGAAATTGTTTGAATTTTATATATTAAAGATGAAATGGTTATAAAATGAGACCTAATTATTCGAAAGTTTTTAGAARGAGAAGATCGTATGCATATGTAAAACATATAAGTTAAATTCTTATGGATGGAGAGTTAGTTTGTGAGTGTTTTGTAAAAATTTAAATGGGTAACAATCTAGTCTCAATCATTTAAAATTTATAACGATTTAATCCGTAAGTTTGTTTGTTAAGATTTAATAAAGTTTCTTATATATGGTAGATGAGAGACAAAATGTGTTTATAAATTATAAAAATATAATCATCATAGGATAAAAATCGAAATTTAATTTTATAACTAAATTGTCACCCATTTAAAAGTATAAGTACTAAATTGTGATAAATTAAAATTTAGATTGAATTGTTATTACAATGAAAGTAGATAGACGGAAGGTGTTTTTTAACCATCATTTTACTCAATTACTCTTTCTTTTATAGATTTCTTATCATTCCATAATTTATATTTATTCAAAAAATAAAGAATAATACTAACCCTACTTTTAATTTAATATGTAAAATATATAAATAGATCAGAAAAATGCAATCGTTTTTAAGCCATTCAAACCAATTATCACATAATTGAGATAAATATTATATTGAGCCGATTTATCATCTACCTAAAATCATTTTGATGTAGATAAAACTTACCATCCAAATTTTAAAATGTATTTTTAAGCCATTCAAACCAATTAATTGTCACATAATTGAGAGGGCTCAATGGACCACAAAACAAAAATCTAATGAAGACTCTATGATGACAGAAAATCATCAAGTTGCGAATGTTGACTTGGATTGATGGCTGATCGGATAGACAGGTTGGAACTTGCTGGACAGGAGACCTGCAAGACAGAAAACACTACAACGTCCTTGTCAGAAAAAATCCAAACTGTATTGAGAGAAAATACATTGTGAGTGTACTTGGATAGAGGTAAATGGTCTCCATTGATAGGCGAGGTCCCTGACAACTTTCCCGACAGAACCTCTAACAGCTCTTTAAGATAATCGTGAATCACGACGTGCTGTCGTGAAATATGTCGGAATAGGGAGTTGAGCAAAATGAGTTCGGGATGGTCCATCCGAATAATGGGGACGGGACTCAAGGAAATCCTGGTCGGCTTGATAGTAAAGATAGGTACCGAGATGGTAAAACTTGTCTTTATTGTGCCAATGTCACGAAATTTTCCTTCCAACCACCCGCAAGATTACTATTATTATGGAACCTCCACTACTCCTCTCCCACGTGCTTCCCCGAGATTCCCGTTTATATTTCTTTAATATTCTCCTCTCTAGTGCCAAATAAATAAATAAATAAATAAAAACCCTCAATCTTTGGCACGTGCTTTGTTTTCTTTTGCGGTGATATTTGGTACAATATAGCTATTTTTATTGTAACTATCATATATAGTTTTCAATGGGATCATTATTCTTTGTTGATTTTGTTTGGCAATTAAATATTTTTGGTGCAGTAGGTACAATGTGTAGAGTATATGGTTCAAGTCCAAGGTACTCATGGAATGTTGATTGAATTCTTTGACATATTAATTTAGACCAAAAAACAAGGAAACGAAGCCTTTTAACATGTTCGACCCAATTCCACAATTTGCTTGAGCTAATTGTGATTTGATTTTTTTTTTTAATAATTCTTCAATTTGATTGGGACTCAACGACTAAGTCGTGAACCATTTTTCAACTAAAAAAAGTACTTGGCCACTTGAAATAAAAAGAAGGTTAAATCTTTTTTTCAAATTATTTTGCCCACTTTGTACGCTAACAATAATGACTCTAGGGTGTTTTAGTCATTTAGACTCTCGAAACTTAGGTAAAGGACAATTTGACCTTCATAGCCAAGTGCAACCATTTACAAAATAGTTCATATATATATATATATATATATAAATAAGATTTTTTTTTAGTTCGATCGAAAGGTGAGAATGAGAGATTGAACTTCTCCAACTTCTAAGAGAAGAGTAAGATATTTTAACCACTTTACTAAGTTTACATTGACAAAAAAAATATTGGTTTAATCGACTGAATTTAAAAGAGTAAGTTCCTTATTATTATCAAATTATTATACATTAATCTATTTTTAAATCATTAGGTTATTTAAAGATGATGTAGTAATTTCATTTAGTATTTATAGTTTTCCTTTTATTATGGATACAAAGAAATTCATAGAAAATAAAGGATGACCAGTTCCACTTTGAATCTATCCATCTTTTGTAACTCAGTGTATATAGAAAGGAATGTAATCCAAACTTTCTCTTGCTGCCCATGAACTTGTGGATTTGTATTTAATTAATAGTAAAATAATTTAGATAATTGCACTCAATATAAATTCTATGCTAATCTATAATGCATATTTTAAATTAATTAGATTGTAGTAGTTGAATTGTTCTTATAGATATAGCTAGAACCCAGAGGGAGCAGTTCGGTAAGAAACCTTTTGAACAATTTAAAAAGTTTTTTTTTCTTTGTTTGAATTAGAATGTTTTGGGTTAGGTAATGTAAGTCTTTTTTTTTTTAAAGTCACAATTTTATGGAAATGATAGTATAAATTTTCTTTACATTTCTTTCTCTTTTCTACTCGATTCATATTTTTGATAAATTTATTTTAAATTTCGAAGTACTTTCTTGGTTTTCAAATTATTTTGTAAATTTATTGGCCATGAATGGGAATGAAGGAATGAAAATTATTATTATTTTTTTTATGAATATTTACCAAATTGTTGGAATTAGAATCAAATGATGGACCACCCACTTTTTTCAGGGATAATCTCGTACACTTTCATCAATCTCATTCTCATTTCTTATTTGGTGAGTCTCACACATTTATTGCAATTACTTTTCTACTTTTACACTTACTCCTTCGTGATTACGAGACCCATAACTTTTTATTTCTGTTTTATACTTTTTTATTTCTTTTTCATTTATACTACTGATATTTTTTTAGTAAAAATGTATATCTTTTACGAGTTGTTGTGATATTATTATAAAATATTAAATTTACATTTAAAATTTAAAATTTAATTTAATTTTGTTTTTATTAGTTCTTTCATCAGCATTAATTAACTGTGTTTTATTTCTTTCTTCAAATATATATATATATATATATATATATATTACGTTGACATATCGTTCGACATGTCAACATATCGAGGTGCTTGACATTGACACAGGAGCGGGGGAGAAAATCGTTTTTCACCCATGTCTTGGACATGTCGACTAATTTCTTCTTTCCTTTGCTTCTTCTTCTTCCTATTATCAATCTGTTTTGATTTTGGTTCTTTTTTCTTCTTTTTCCTACTACAATCATATAATCTTTTACAACCTCGATGATTATAATTTTAATCTTTTCAACATAACCTTTGCATTTTAATCTAAACATTTGGTAATGAGATCATTAGGAATATAAGATTCAGAATTTAGTTTCTATTGTTCTTTTAGAATAGTTGACTATTTCTCTAGTCTCTTCCATTATAGAAATTCACTTATAAATGAGATAATTACCAATTTTGTTTCAAAATATATTTCAAATTAACTCATATTTTTTTACTTCTTTTTCCCCACTTTTGTTTTCAAATTTAAATTTACACAATTTTCAAACATATTTTCAAATCAACCACCCATTCAACTTTCCAATCATGATTTTGAAAAGTTCAAGTATGTAACTAAAGACTAGATTGGATTAGAAATTATCAATAAAACATAATCAAGCAACAATGTACTTTAATTTAATAATTCAAATAATTTCCATGTATGTATACAAGAATTTGTTCCAACGTTTTCATTGTGACGACATTTCCATGAGTAATATTACTTATATATTTAAATATGATGGTTAAAAGTGAACAATTATAGGCAAATTAGTTGTACTAAAAAAATTATAGGCAAATTAAGCTACAATTAAAGTTTACTTTACTTATTCAAATAATTTCCATCCATCTCCATTAAAAAAAAATCATACTTGGACATTTCCATCGATGTTGACATTTTTATAAGTAAGATGGTCATATTCTTACGTATAATGGTTAAAAGTGATCAGTTATATATTAATTAAGTTACAATCCAAGTTTTATTTACTAATTCAAAAAATTTCCATCAATTTCCATAATTTTTCCTCAAATTTCCATCGACATCGACATGTCCGTTCAATTGATGTCCATTGACATGTCCGTACAATTGGGATCTCGACATTTCGAACCTTGATTACCATATTAGTTGGTTAGTATGTTACATTTCAACTTCTATTTAATTTATAACTGTAATTTGGTCTAAGTATATTTATTAGACGCCAAAGTGAGCATAGCTCAATGTAATTGGTATGGGTATAATTTTTTATGTTTCTACGAATTAATTAAAAAAAATTATAACCTACTTTTAATTATAATTATTGTTAAACCGTAACTCATATATTACTGTGGTTAATTCCTCTAAACCATGGTTACTTCGATTCCATATTTTGTAATAACTACTCTTAAAAAGGGTTTTAGTGGGTTAGGTAGTTTTTGTAAAGTTCTACTACCCAACTTCTTCATCTCTCCCTYTTGACCAATTCCTTGTGAGCAAGAATTAGATGATGATTCTTGTTTTTTAATAGTTTTTTGAACAGTGAATAATAATCTCTCTCTGGCTTCTAAAGTAGATGCAGGCATCTCGTCGGACTACTATAAACGAATTGTGTTCTTTTTTCTCTTCCTTCTACACTTCTTGTTGATCTGGTGATTACAGTATCAATAAAGTATTATGTATTCTGGACTATTTACTCAACAATTAATAAAAAATTTCAAAAGTTTTGTAACTATCATCTTCTACAACTATATAAAGAGATTTTTCTTACTATTTCTCCCAACTTTTTTCTCACCAAAACTTGAGCATTCTTTATCCTATGGTATGTTTTTCTCCTTTAGTCAATGTCTTGTGTTTTTTTTTTATATTTTAACTAGATTGTTTGATCTAATGCATTTAACTTTTAGTTTTTCTTTTAATACAATATTAATACTTGTAATTTCAAATAATACTTGATTACTTAAAATATATAAGTAATTTATTCAATGACGTACTTGTGTTTTTTTCTATGTGTTATTCTATTTTTCAATGACTCAAATAAGAAATCAAAACAAACTTTTATTTCCTAGCATGGAGGATCGAACATTCGAACCTTGAAAAAAGAGTATATATCAATAATTATCATTGAGGTATATCCATGTTAGCAATTTTCAACTTTCAACCATTTATAAAGAAGATTATTGATACTCCAACTAATTTAATCATACACATGTGAGGCGTTTCAAAACCTATTTAGTGAGAGGGGGATTTATATGGAAAAGTGAATTATTTTATAGAAGATTAATAGCTCATTATTACTTAAAAATGAGTGATTAATTAGGAGAGCATTATGAAAAAGAAAATTTAATGGAAGACTAATAACTCATTACGAATGCTATTTTGTAATACTCTTTTAGAATATAAACGTTCTCATTCTAAGTACATTTCAACCGACTAAACATAAATAACTTCTCTTAGTCAACCTAAACATAATTTAACTCGTTAAAATATATATCTTCAATTCAAAAGTTGAAATTTCGAATCCTTACTACCACATATTGTTGAACTAACAAAAAATAATAATAATAATAATAATTTTCCTTAAAAGTCAGATATTTAACGAGGAGGTGAAAATATGAAAAAAAGAAATTGAAATGAAAAGCGTCCTGACCAAATAGTCGAATCCATACGCCTTCCTAAATTCCTACCCTACAACGAACTCAAAATACATACTAATAATTAACCTCTACCTCTACCCAAGAGAAAAATATAGTTCTTTCACATTAATAACTGTCGCTTTAAATGTCAACATTTCAAGAAAGCTTATAAAAATACTTCAAAATTTACACTGGGAGGGTAATATTGAAAACTGTAGAGCGTGTTTGATAATTTTTTGAAAATTTCCGGATTAGGCCCATATGGCAATGAATGCGGCCCAATTGCTTGTACGAACGACGATCCATAAGATGACCCAAATTTCAACTTTTGGGCCCAGGGACGAACGGAAGGCCGAAAGAGTCTTCCAGAAGCGGAGATAAATCTCTGGAAATCGAAATGAGAGCTCGCGATTCTTCAGATAAGAATCTGTGAACACAGGGAGAAGAACCAGAAGCAGAAGAAGAAGAAGAAGATGCCGTGCCTTAACGTTTCCACCAATGTCAACCTCGATGGTATGGACACCTCCTCCGTTCTCTCCGAGGCTTCATCCACCGTTGCCGAGATCATCGGCAAACCAGAGGCTGTAGGGTTCTATTTTGTATCTCTCTCTTATGATAATTGTCTTTGAGGAGTCGTCGTTTGTTTTGTTATCGGATCGTTTCTTTAATTCGTTTTATCCTCTCTTAGTTTCTCAGATTTCAGAGTGCTCATTTCTCCGTGATTTAGTATAGGAGGAATTTGCTTGAGTTTGCATGCATTTGTAAATTGTCTATCAACTGATCAAGGCCGGTTGGTTGTTTACTTTAGTGGCTCACTATTCGACTTTGGACCGATTCATGAAGTATTGACCAATTTGACATCTTAGATTGGCCATGGCATGGAATGAGCTATTATCATTGTTTTTTAGATGGTGTTTTTAGGGTTCTCCGATCTTTGGTAAGATGGAAGTTGGAATATTGCTATTACTACTTGTATTGATCTATGGTTTTATAATTTCATGTTGATCTGTTCCAGCTACTCTTTATTACCAACTAGTTAGAGTTTTTATTATCTTTTTTTAGTAGTATAAGTGCTCGATCATAGAATTATAGCAAGTTAAAACTCGGAATTTTGGTTATCCTTGTGGTAGTCCTGTCTTCGTGTTATTCAAGTAACATTCTATTGGATCCATTGGAATTGGATTACATTGTCTTAAGTAACACCTCTTCGGTATGAACACTTTGCACCCTAGACAGAACTTTTGCGAATATTACTGTGTGATTAGAGCAACCGGAAGCATTGCTGTTTGTGGACAATGAGATCTGTGTACTCATTTGCTAATTGGTGGTGAAGGGCTTTTGTCTCTGAATCGAGGAATGAAATGTTTTGGACTGTAACTGTATGTTTTTCCCCTTCTCCTGAGTACGAATGAAGTTTTCAATTTTTTCTGTTTTCTCCCTCTCATTCAGACTAGATTAGTTAATAAACCTGATCTTTATTCATCCTGGGCACTGTACCTCTTGCAGTTTAGCTCTAGCCAAGCTGCAAAGCATCGTCTGTCTTTATGGACGATGTTTGAGTCCAGTTGTTATTAAATTCTCATAGCTCATCCCTATATGTGGTCTGTGGATGAGATTTCTGGAAATTGTCTGCTTATTTGCCAATAGTTTTGTTTTTGCTCAATTCGTTCTTCTTGTGTTTTAACTTGATCATCTTGCTGCAAGCAGTATGTGATGGTTGTGCTGAAGGGATCAGTACCCATGTCATTTGGTGGCAGTGAGCAGCCAGCAGCTTATGGTGAGTTGGTGTCCATTGGTGGCCTGAACCCTGATGTCAACAAAAAACTGAGCGCTGCAGTTTCTGATATTCTCGAGACCAAGTTGTCCGTGCCCAAGTCAAGATTCTTCCTCAAATTTTACGACACTAAGGTAAGCCATTCCAACTTTCTAATTGGTCACGGAGATGGATGGGTTAATGCATGTGGTCATTTCTCATTGCATCTTTTATTTTTGTTTAGGCCCATCAGAGTCAAGAATATGCACAGTGTTTACATGCTTTACACCAGAACTAGAGATCATGTAACAAAATCTTTTCTATTTGAAACAAATGTGCACAGTGCTGCTGGTTTTTTTTTTTTTTTTTTTTGCAAACATTTGGATCACTCTTAGTATTTAACAGTTGCTTCGCTTTTATGACCTATGCGGAAACTGGGATGGTACTGATACATTTGTTCTTTTGGTCTGCTGCAGGGTTCCAACTTTGGATGGAATGGCTCCACTTTCTAGTTTTTCCATTCAGCTTGCAGCTGTAATGTCTTGAACCTCTCAACTCTTAATATTGTTAACACTTGCTATTGTATGGAGTATTATCTAGATTTTCTGTGGCTTGTGGTTATGAATGATGATCATGGGGAGATGCTTTTTGCCTGCAGCCCTTGCTATGATGTATTTGGTGAGTAATCAACTGGGAAGAAGTTTTCATATATAGAATATGGCCAGATTTTTCATTTCTCTCTCTGACTTAGTCTGGCATTTGCTGGAATATGCCTAGAATTGTGTCCTCTTATCCATTTTGTTAAAGAGATTTAGATCTTATTTCGGTCTTGAACTTATTTTTGTCGAGTTAACTGTTTTTTGAGCGCAGGAAATAGAGGAAAATATTAGAAAGTTGGAATAATTCAAACAGAAGATTGAAAATCCTTTTTGGGCCTGTACTTTTAAAAATCCCCTGCTTTGATACCTTCTCAGTTCTCAGCCATATTCTATCACAAATTCTATTCCCAAAAGTTAATGAATGCGTACAAAAGACAGAGGATGTAAATGGATTTTAAATTTAAATTTATCTATTGGGTTAGCAATTGGCATGAAGAAGAAAAATTACTGGATTCACAATTAACGTTGGTGATGAGAGAGAAACGTTTTTAGTCGACAAAATTAAAATTTATGTTCGGATACTATGATTTTGGTTTATTTTGATTTCTTTCCGACCATTTTTGTTAGTTCTTACCCTCTAGATTTCTTGGTTATAAAAATGAAAAAAAAAATTGTAGAAAATATTTAAATTAACAAACCAACATTTCTCCATTTCTAAATTTTCTAATAATTGATATTGATATTATTGTTATATTAGTGATATTTTATTGGTATTTTTTCATAATTTGTTGATGCTTTTTCCCATGTCGGAGGGAGCATAGTATACCCCCACACGTGTGAGGAATTTAGGTGAAATAATGTTGAATATAATGTAATCTACTATTGGTCTTTGTTCTTGATATTGGCTTGTGGTTAACGCCAACGGAGATCCCCATAACCACAAAATTATAAACCCTGATTCTGCCCTATCCCCACCCGCTTCACTTTCCCATCATCCAAACACCATAATCCAGATGCCCTGCTTGAACATCTCAACCAACGTCAATCTCGACGCCGTCGACATCTCCTCACTACACTCCGACGCCACCGCCGCCGTCGCCGCCCTCCTCCGGCGCCCCGAGGCGGTACACTCCCCGATCTTCTCCTTCTTCTTCTTCACCACGACTCTGCTCTTACATCTTTTACGATTTTGCCCTAATTTTATGTTGTCGTTTCTCTAATTCTACAGCACGTCATGGTTGTTCTCAAGGGATCCGTTTCGATTACATTCGGCGGCAGCGCCGATCCTGCCGCCCACGCCGAATTGATGTCCGTCGGCGGTTTTAGTCCCGATGTTAACCAACGCCTCTCCGCTGCCATTGCCGCCATTCTTGAAGCCAAGCTTTCCGTCCCTAAACACAGATTCATCCTCAAATTTTACGACGTCAAGGTAAAATTAAAGTTAATTCAATCTGCCTAACCTTCCAATTTTCGCTCTAAACTTTTTTTGTGATGCCAATTTTGCAGGGCTCTGATTGTGGATGGAACGGCTCCACCTGCTAAGGCAAGATTCTGTTATATGCAGCTTTAATTTCATCTCGATTTCATCGGCTACCCAATTTTAGTAAACTGCTGTCTAACAAAAAAGAGATCCAATACAAAAATTGATAATATTTCCTGATTTGGTTGGCTTAAGCTCATCTTAAATTGAAGTAGGCATCCAATTGTTGGGGCAGAAATCAACCCACACGCTTCTCTCCCACGTATATAGGAGAAACCAGAAACCGATTTTTCGGGAATTCCGGTGGGCGGCTCCTGTGACAGTCCCGATTTTCCGGCAATCCCACAGTTTCCGGCCATTTATATCGCACTCCCAAACCAATACCCTTCCCATGTTTCCCACAATGCCGTCGTCTTCTCCGGCCATCCTCCCAGTCTCCAATAATCCCCAATCCCAAATC
>NW_019104517.1:945350-970289 GCF_001995035.1 Momordica charantia | reverse complement strand
TTTCTAAATATTACTTTTGCGAATTTGTAACCTATCAAGGAGACAGAGGTTGGTAATTTGTATGAATTTGGGTTATCAAATTCTTTTGTTTGTGTTTTTTTTTTATAATAATTTTTTATGTATCAAAAGAGAGATTTATATTGCAATAGAAAAGAATAATTAAAGATTCTCTCATAATAACTAATCAAATTAAAATAAAAGAAAATTTAAGTTGGGTTTAATTAAATTTGCTATTTCAATATGTTTTTACATTTTTCAGCAAGAGATTAAATCTCACTGAATAAATGAACTTGGTTGACTCTTTATTTAAAGTAGGGTTTATGTGAAGAGTATTTTTAATTAGGTTTCACTTTTCCAAGTTGCTCTCGACTCATGTCATAGTGCCTAGTGGAGAGGAGATGTGAAGATTTAAAAATGTGATTATGAACTCCAACATTACAATTATAGTTTTTTTAAAATATATATATATATATGAGCTGATATTAAAAGGTCGAATTCTGATGTTTAAATTAAGTTTTAATATTTAAAATTGTGTAAATTTAATTATTGTTCTTTAAAAATATTCTAATAAACTCTTAACTAAGACTAAGTTTCTGTTCTCAACTTCATCATTTTTACCTTTACACCAATAAATGTTTGAACTTCGTGCCAACATGAACTTTGTCGTAACTGYCTTGACCAAGAAGTAACTGTGCCAACATGAGCGGACTAAATGTTCGAATCCTTCAACCCACTACTAAATGTTCGAACTTAGCCAAATTAGTTCATCACATCATCTTGAATATATGAATTCTTTTTTTAATACAAAAAATTTGGATGATTAACATAAAACAAATTAATTTAATGACTTAGTTTGGTTCGTGCTTTGTTAATACGAACTAGGCTAAGCCAACATAGATATAACTATTGCTTAAAACTTTTTTTTTTTAATGAAACGGGTGAGGCATCTTACTACTTGTATTTAAAAAAAAATTATAATTTTATAATAAAATGATGTAACTCATACGAGCCTAATTCCAACCAATTATACAAGATTAATATATCGACATAAAATTTAAAAATCTGTAGGCAAAATAGGTGCAATTTCTATTTTGGACGACAAGTCGACCTTTAGAAAACCACACGTCGTTTTAGAGAAACCATTTTTATGTAGCTTTAAAGCTGAATCCCTTTCCTGCTGTAACGATGATAAATGTGAATCGGCCATGGAAGACGAATCCTTGCAGAAGGTTGCGATTTCAGGCCCAATCTTAGCCTCCTTGATCCAGCGCTTCTCCTCCACCGCCGGCGCCGTCGACGGCCTACTCTTCGGCCATGTCTCCGAAATTACACCCTTGTCGCTCTCCGATGACTCATCCTCCTCTACCAACATCGAACCATCGGTACGCGTCGCCACCGTCACCAGATTTCTCTGCTCCGGCACCACCAATAGCTTCTACGATTCTTCTGGGCAAGTTGATTCCCAATCCCTAAACCGCCTTCTCAGCCACCACGCCGACGGCCACGCTCAAACCCACGACTCTTTGATTGGATGGTTTTCCGGCCGCCGGAGAACTCAGCTTCGGCCTTCCATGCGTGAATTCTTAGTGAGTCTCTCTTTGTCTTCGATGAAGCAATTGTCGATTCCTGTCAAAGACGCTGTGAATCCCACCAATCTAACCCCTAGTGTGTTTCTGCTTCTCACTTCGCCGCAATCCGATCGAATTATCCACACCCACGAGTACCGCGCTTTCCAATTTCGGCCCTCCAATGAGTTGTTTGAGGCGAAATCGATCGACATTGTGAACATTGGGCCGGCATTTCGTGGTCACTACGGGTCGTTTACCCCCGATTCCCCTTTCCCCCATTTGGTCTGCGAGATGAGGGTTTCTCCGATGAATGAGGATAAGAACGATGAGAATTTGAATCTGATAAAGCAGAACTCGAAGGATCAGAAGCAACTGAATATGTGCGCCGAAGGGTTTGAGGTTGGGAGCTTGACCCGGTTACTGGGTTCGGAGGCAGCAAATTATACTGCTGGGTTGGAGGATTTATACGAAAAGATGCTTGCCAAGGTCGAGAACTTGGCCCGGCTCGTCGAGAAGAGCTCCACCCAAGTCCTTGAGCAGGTATTCAATCACTTCTAAATGAATAAACTGTTCTCTTGTTTGCCACTGCTCAATGCTCCTCTTGATTGTTCAAGCTCTGCTAGATCTTATATATCATTCTGAACCTTTTTTCAGGAAAATCACAACAGGAAGTTAAAATACAAAGTTGCTAGATGCCCTGGATTTGAGTAGGAAGTTTGTTCTTACTACCGGCGTTTTTGTTCATGTAAGATGATTTCATCCTCTCCCATCATCTTAATGTCATTTGCATTCTATGTCTCTTTCCAATGTCACTGGATGCAAGAGCAAGACCTTTGTTTTTCTTGAAATCCATATGGCTGAACTTTCATTCGATGATATATTTGTGATTAGGTTTTCTTTCAAGTGAAAATGGGTCTGATCTTATTAGGTTTAATTTATGGTCTACTGTTGTTTTATTGTTAGGTTAGGGTATGTAAAGAATTATGAGTGGAAGTTCCTTTAATCAAGTTTTAAGATGAATGTAGGGAGTTCTGTCTGGTGGTATTTAGTCTCAATCAATTCATCATGTTGCTTAAGTCTTGCTCCACTCTCGAACGATCTATTCTATTGTTCTCCCTCTGAAATTTTGAGGTGCAGACCGTTAATTTTTCTCTGTATGCTGAATGCTTCTGAATAGAACTGTTGTTGTTGAGATGCATATGATCCTGATTTCTTGTAAAAGAATGTGTATTTTCCATGGCAAGAGTTGAAATATCGGTTTTCCAAGTCGTGAAAACCAGTACTTAAATGGATATATTGCCTTTTTTCTTTTCTTAATGAAGTGTTGTTTATTAATAAAGGAGAAAGGAGAAGGAGAAGGTGATATCTCTGCTTTCTTGAAGTTTGATTAAAGAATCCATTTTTCCCCTTTGCTTTATTATGGAGTTGGCGAGTTCTTGGTGCAAAATGTGATGTGTGTTCACAAATTATTAGTCCATTTTTAAGTGTAGGCACCATTTTCCACCCTTTCACATATGACACAAGAAAGATACCCCCACTTCCCAGCCTGAAATACAATGTCTCAAGAAAGACGTTGGGGAGCTCATCCCGTAATTTCTCGCTTCCTACCAATCTCGTCATTCTTCTGTATAGTACATCCTCGTTTCACAAACGTTAGGGATTTATGTCTTCCATGTCTTGAACATGTTGGTTCTACTTGGTGTGACTAATTTATTGTTTTTGACCTATTCATTTTGCATTTCTAATCTTTCTTTCTTGGCTTCCAATGCCAATTCTTTCATGTTTAAGCACACTGATAAACATTAAGTCACCGGACAAGAAACAACCCACTGTTTTTATCAGCTGTGGGGGAGAGTCATTAGGAACCAAGTAAAACCAGGTCATTCAAGGCAAAAAAGTAGAGAAAACACAATCTGCAGACTGCAACATCTATCTCTATCTAACCGCCATTTCTTCATTTTCATCTATCTTGAAGCAGGGATTGCAACAGTCGACCTCGCAACAAAACCGAAAACTTTTGCCATCGAAACCTTGGTGTGTTGATACTACAATGGTAACTGCTGAGAGCTACCTAGCAATCCTGAGAGAGAAGTGGTAGGAATGACCTTAGCTTAGGCAGCTGTTTGTGGGTTGCCCCCACAGACAGCCTACGCTTTGTGGATGTTCACCTTCTATAATGTCATTCCCAGCCTTTTTGTCACTTGAAAAACCTACTCTGTGTCATATGATTTAATATAATTCCATTCAAAGTGCTCTGTTCTTGATTGGGTTCTCATCAAGGTTGATACTTTCTGAGTTTTTAATGAATTCTCTAAGCTCCCTTTTAGGAAAAAGCTTTAAGGTGCTGTTTGGGTCTAATTTTGGTACAATTGTTTTGTAAAGGTGTGATTGGGAAGGAACTCTTATAGATCATTCATAGGTTATTGCGTGTTGATCTCTCCTGTTCATGGGGGTTTCTTTTACTTCTTATTTTGAGGAATAAAGAATACTTGAAGGTTCTTCTCAAATCATGATCAGATAAGAACCAGTGAATAGATAATAAATTATGTATCGTACAAAACTACATATTATCGATGAAAAGGTCATGTACAACGGAGTTTTATGAGTAGAATATTGAAAGAAGATAGGGGCGTACTGCAACTTCTAGTGTACTTTTTGTAGTTTTTTATGATACATAACTTCTTTAATGCGTAGTTGAGAGTGATATCAGTGTTTTTTCTTATGGAAAAGTCATAACGAAAAAAAAAACTCATTCACATACCAAGGGAATTTTTGGGGATCATTACTTGTTTTTATTGATCCTGAAATTCCACCCCTCTAAATATTAAAGAAATTATGTATCATAAAAAATACATATTATAGATTTAAAAAAAAAAAAAAAGGCTGTATAGTCTGGGATTTTATGAGTAGAATATTGAAAGATGGGCCTCTATACTGCAACCCCTCGTATACTTTTTTTAGTAAGCTATTAACTTTACATTCGAGGTTTATTTTAATTATTTGGAAGAAAGAAAGCTTCCTTCCGTTCTAGTTTCTTTCTCGTTTTTGAACAAGTTGCTCTTTTGGTAAAAGAAAAAGCTTAAAGGGATAACTTCACTCGTGATGTTATTGTAACCATTTATTATTATTATTATTTTTCTTTCTTTTCTTTTCTGAGTTTGGGGAGGATAGATGAAACTAATATTTGTCTTCTTTCACTTTGAAATCTCTTATAACCATTGAGTGGGTTTTCTCTTTTTTAGGTAAAAAATGATAAAAGAGATTCGAATCGGGATGGAGGATTCAAACCTCCAACTTTCAAAGAGACAAGTAGGGACAAATGATTATATTTTGAAAGTTCATGGACCAAAATGACTATTTAAAAAAAAAGTTAAAAGATTGAAATATATATTTTGAATGTTTTGGAATTAAAATAACAAAATTGAAAGCCCAGGACCAAAATGAGATTTTGAACCAAGAAGTTGTCACATTTCTTTTCTTTTTTTTTTTTTTCTATCTCTCTCTTTTAAATAAGATCAAATAATAATTTGAACTTCTTGTGATTAGTTTCAACTTAATCTTTATGATAAAATTTTCAAAATATCCTTGTTATAAGAAATTAAAGCAAAGATAGTGTTTCATTAAATAAAAGATGTCACGTGGGCTATAGTTGAGGAGAGCCATCCTCACTAGTGCGCTTAAGCCAAAAAGAAATTACAATTAAATTATATGTAGTTGAGGAGAGAGGCTTCCTCCAACGTGATATCTAACAACCAATTCAATTTATCTTTAAAGGTCGTCCTTCACCATTGATGAGCTACAATGGACGAATCAAAATACCTTCCAAAATCGTTAGGAATTCTACAAGCATATGTAACAAAGGGGATGTGATGTAAAAAATCAGATAGTACTCTGAATGTCCTTGGATCCCAACCCATAGACATTTCAACATATGATTTTCATGGCATCTGACGAAGTTGCTCAACAACCTTCGCCGACATAATATGTAGTGGCTCATTCGAAGTTATTGCAACTTGTTTCGTTAACATCTAATGTTAAGAAAACGTGTCACATGATACCATGTCGAGTAGGAGAATTGTAATGAGATATTATAGTTTTGAATCTTATTATAGTTCTAAAATTTGGTTAATTTACAAATGAGTCTTGGATTTAGATAGTTGTCTAAAGGTTCTCTAAGTTTTAGAAAAAGTTTAATCAATTCCTACATATAATATGTCTCTAATCTATTACACTTTTTATTTAATTTGTTGGAGAAAGAATCTATTACAGATTTTTTAAAATTCAATAAAGTGAATGCAAATGCAAAAGCTATGCGTGGAGAGGGCAAAAGAGAGAGAGAAAAAGAAAAAGAAAAATGAAAACCGAAGCAACAAGTACAACTTTACTGCTGTTGACAAAGACGCGTTGGGACAATTACGTAAATTGACCCACAAACTCTACCCGTGCGGATGGGCCCCACACGCAGACAGATATTACTTGGGGAACAAGCAGTCGCTTTAAAAATCGGCTTCTTCCTCTGCCACCATCGCCGAAATTCCCCTCTTCATATTTATCCTCTGCCTCACACTCACACTACTTTCAATTTTTTTTCTGAACCCAAAACCAAAAGTTAACTTCGTGGCTAAGAAAGCAACGAAAGAAAGCCAAAACTCCACGTACACACATCTCTCTGAATTCCCCACCACTCACCACAACATTCATCAGAAACGTCATCAATTTGGATATTTCCTTTCCTTTCACAGATGCCTATAAAAACCCCTCTCTTTAGGTTTCTTATCCTTTTACACCCCTTCTCAAACTCTTCTCTACAACTACAACAGGAAAGAAAAGCCTTCGTTCAATCGAGAGTTTGAAGAAGCGCATGACGTCTGAGATTTCTAGTGGGTATGTATGTTTCTTCCTCTTTGGTTTCTCCATCTGGGTTCTTTCTCTTTTGCTGTTTTATTGAGCTGTTTTCTGATATGTGATTGCAGGGAAAAGACATCGAGGAAGAGGAGAAATGGGTATGTTTCTGTAGTGGACACTCTGAACGAGTGGAAGAAGTTGAACAATCAGTTGGATTTGGCTAAAGATGGAGAAGAAGAGGTTCGTAGAGTACCAGCCAAGGGCTCTAAGAAGGGCTGTATGAGAGGGAAAGGGGGCCCTCAGAATTCTGACTGCAACTTCAGAGGCGTTAGACAGAGGACTTGGGGGAAGTGGGTGGCTGAAATTCGAGAGCCAATTGCGAGCAATAGCCGTACCAAGAAGAAAGGCAGTCGCCTATGGCTTGGAACTTTTGCCACTGCTCAACAGGCTGCTCTTGCTTATGATGAAGCTGCTAAAGCCATGTATGGCCCTTTTGCTCGCCTCAACTTCCCTGATTCTTCTTCTCCTCCTCCTCCTCTGAGACCAGCAATGGCAGAGCATTCTGATGCAATATCACCGGTTGCTTCTTACTCTTCTTCTTCTTCCTCCAATGGATTGTCTACACAGAGATTCAACTGTTATTCAATGGAGAAGAAAGAGAATTGTGGGTACGACTCAATGGAGGAACTGAAGGTGACAGTTGGTGAATCTTTGGAAAGAAGCAGAGTAGATTATTCAGATATGGCCACTCATTCCCAAGCTAAACCCAGTTCTAACTTTGGAGACAGATTAGCAGAAGAGAATATCAAGGAAGAATTAGAAGATGTCTTGAGAAGATGTGATCTTAGTACAGATGGCCATGATCGTAATGACCCTTCTGAGCTTAGTTTTAAACTCGAGGATATGGAAACAAATGGCTGCAATGGCTTCAACGATTGCAATCAATATGTGATTCAGAAGCTTCAGAGTGATCCATATGCAAGAACTTATTGGATTCCGACGGACTGGGAGCCAGGCGAGCCCGTCGATCTCGGGGTACCGACAGTGGTCGGAAGAAAACCAACAGAGATGAATAGCTATGGAGACTGTATGGCCTTCAACCATGATCTGAGTTTCTTGCTGGATAGGCAAAAACACATGGGAGTTGGAGACCTGAGAGTTGATGATAGTAACTTCGACTTTCTGAGACCTGATTATGATTTTGGGTTGGAGGAGGAAAGAAGGTGGCTTGATTCATGCTTCCATGGATGAAGATAGAAGATAGAAGATAGAAGATTAGGCAGGGTATTTTTTGTACCAATTTGATTCCATTTTGAGGGTACATACTCTTCTTTTTCTTGTTTCCCTTCGCCTTCTTGCAGGCGCCTGTTCTTTTGTGCACCTTTAGTAATAAGAGATTTAGAATGATTTATCAATATTCATTATCTTCTAAGCAGTTCTAACATATTTAGAGAAGTGCTAAGATAAGAACGCGACATATTCGATACTTCAAATACAAGTTAAGGATGGCAGAACAATTACCCCCTGCATTTTCATTAGTAATGTGATGGGATTAAGATGAGTAAACCCTCCGTCCAGTGAATATTTGCTGTAAACTGCAAACATGCTCTGGAACTGTTGCATCGAATTGGGCAGCTCTGTTTAAAAGATAAAAAGCTGTCATGTCAGTAGTCTGAGCTCTTTAAATTGTTAGGGAAGATATCCAAATCCTCGTATTCAACGCCAACTAGAGATGAGCTTTACGAAGTTCGAGAAGCTTGAGCTTTAGTACTTCAATCACTTTTTCCCTCGACCTCATTGAAAACCATCTCCCATGGCCCACCCTTCGTGCCCAATCTGAGTTCAGTGTGATATGATATTTGACGAATAGGAAAAGTTAGCCATTAAGTGAGGTGGAAAATTTTTCTACTCTATAAATGGAAAAGTGAACTTCATGCAACAAAGGTTAACCAACATTTTTGTCCCATGTAACAATTTAAATCCTGATGAAAGATTTCATCTAGATATTTATTTTTATTATATAACAATTTAATATTGGTAATTTATAAATACATTTGGTCCCTTGTCCATCTAGTCCATCTATTAACCGACATATAAGAAACCTTATTCAAATATTAACAATATTTATCATATAGAGACTAAATTATTACAAACATTTAACTAAAAAGATTAAATTGTTAGACATTCAAATATTGACAATATTTATCATAATAGAGCCTAAATCGTTAGAAAGACTAAATTGTCAGATAATTCATGGAATAATTTGTTATCAATTTAGAGTACATTGACTAAACATTTCAAACTAAATCCACCAAAGTTGTTCTACCTATAAGAAAAAAGAATTGTTTCCTACTTTTCTGCTTTTAGTCTATCACTGAATTCTTTATGAGCAGGATTGAGAAGCAAAATTAGAAAGATAGATAGGCTTATTTTAAAAATAAAAAATAAATGGCCGGTTCTTGCTATTTTGTGAACATAAAAAGTATTGTTCATAAAATATATATAGAGAGAAAACTATTGTTCGTTAAAATACTATCTTGGTCTTTGTACTTTTAGCTTTGGTTTATTTTAATTTATATACTTCTAAAATATTAATTTTAGTCATTGTACTTTCAATATGCTCGTTTTGGTACTTATACTCTTAAAAAGTGATCAATTTGGTCCCTTAATTTTATTTTAAATCTTATTTTTCTATCACAGTTTCAACATGACATTACACTTAATATATTTATTAAAATGTAATCATAACTTTATATTAAATCATTTTCATTATGTGTAAAATTTGTGTAAAAAGTTTGAAAATATGGACCAAAATAGTTACTTTTAAATGCAGGAACCAAAACGAAGATTTTGAAAGTATAGGATCTAAAATGAAACAAAGTTGAAAGTATATAGATCAAATTGAATATTTTAAAAGTATAGATACAAAAATGAACCTAAACTAGAAAAGTACAAATAGTATTTTAACCAATATTATATGGCGGACAGCCATGAGTCAACCGGGCATACGAGCCAATGAGGTAATGGATTATGGGGTGGGTAGTTTGAGAATAATTTTTGTGCCCGACCTAAGTGAAATTTATGGCTTAAAGATGTATTATTTCTTCGTGATATGAAATGTCCAGTAGGCCTAGGATTCACTGGTGATGCGAATGAAATTTACTTTTTTGTTTCGAGCTGTGTCCTCACATCTGATTAGCAATCGTTCAACCATGGATTGTCAAGTTTAACATGATATGGCGTGATATGCAGGGTCAGATAATACCTCCAAATTCCAGCTACTAAACGCAACATCATGAAGAGAAACAATCCACTCCAAACCCCAGGGAGGCCAAATGCAGGAGCGGCCACGATCAGGAAGAGAGAAGAAACCAGTCCAACAGCCACCTGCTCTTCTTTAGGCTAAATTAATACATATCTTTACAAAAAAAACAAAAACAAAAAACAAAATAAAACAAAACAAAAACAAGAACAAACAAACAAACAAAACTCAAAGGCATTAGTTTCACTTGCAAGATGAAGAACGGAATACCATGGAGTAGGCTGCATATCCGAAGTCTGAAACTCCATAGTAGAGCCCATCTACAACGAAAGCCATAGCATTCACTGGTTGCGATCCAGCAACAAACTGCAAAAAATATGGCTAGGATAAGGTCAACCGATCACAATAGGGCATGCACGATGCGTATTCTGGTGGTCTTTATGCGGCACCATGAGAGAAATAACTGGATCTTCTTAGACAAGTGAAAAACAGACAACTAGCTATTCATTCCCCCAACTTCAGGATGATATACCCTACAGCAATGGTGTTGTAGATACCAATCAAATGCAAAGCACATCAATAATGAATTGTTAGGCAGGATTCTATATCGCCCGAGCAAATATTTTACATGATGAAAATTGATCCTAAAAATAAGGAAATTCAAAGGTAACGGACCAGACCAGTCATCCAAAGATCTCCATTGTAAAGTTTCTTAAGCATTGATTGAAAAGGTACAAAGCCAAAAAGCCAATTATTCAGATAACATATTCTTACAAATAACCCAGATCGTGCAATTTCCAGAACTTCTGCATCAGCACTGAATAAACCAGCAAATGCGCCAAATCCCAGGAATAGGATAATAGCCAGAGAAATTCCAGTGATCAAGCCAATCTGTAACAGAGAGGTATCCAGGATCATGCATGATACTAAAGGAATAAAAGATTCATCACTTCCATTTTGACAAGAAAGAACAAAATATAATCACTGAGAAATAGTATATTAATGTTTGAGTTTCTACTGACCTGTAAAACTCTATAAATCACTTCACGTGAGTGTTCATAGTCTTGAAGGGTGTAGCTACTTGCTAATAATGCCTGCAAAACAAATGAAAGAATGTACGCATTAACCAGGACCAACAAAAAGTAAATTTTCTTTCAACAATATGTAACCTGAAGATGAAATATAGTGATGTAACTCAGTTAAGAATAGAATCAACAGCAAACACGATTTTACAAGGACTTAGCATACATAAAATATTCTCTTTAAATATATATAAAAAAAAAAACTATTCAACAACAAAGTTTTGCTCCTAGTGCCCAATTCATCACCAAGGGCTCATGACAGCAAATTCTTCAGCAACCCAAAGTCAAAAACAAATCATCAAGGTGACCATCTACCAACATTACTTAAATAACCTTTTAGTTTTAAAATGTCAAATATTATACAGGCGGATAGTTCAGTCTTTTGAGATTGGTCATTGCATGTAAGCAGTAAACTAGCTCCAACGCAAGTGATTTCCAATTGAGTCTTGCTCTACAATAATTCTAAATCCAAGTTTCAACCACCCGGTAAGACTATTGGCAGAATGCAAAAACAAGATAACCAGCTATGCAGAAGATCATGAGTGGAGCATTATAAACAGTGAGGCAAAACACATAACTGGATGCCTTATAAATAGCTAAACCAAGAAAAAAGCTAAAGGCTTTGCTGATTATGAGTTGTGATACCCTAACTAATGAGGCAATCACTGTACCTGACCAGCAAGTGCTAAAGCATCAGTAAGCAAAGATATGGCCAACCATATTTGTACACAAATTTGATAACCAGCCATGGGTACAGGGCCTTCTCTAGCTGCCATGGATGTTGCCAGAGTAAGGGTTACAAGCACAGCCAATGTCCGGCCCATTAAGAGACCACCTGAGACATACAGCAGGCGAAGTTACAACCAAGCAGGAAATTTGAAGTTACAAATTTTATTTTTATTCATACAAGAATAAAAATAAAAACACACACAGGCACACATTAGCTGTAGATTTGCTTGCAGAATGATGGATTACATATTTCAAACAAACTCATTTGAGAAAAAGGAACGAAATAGGAACAAGTTACTTAAACAAATTGATTAACTAACTTGACTTCTTAATCTTCTTTTTGCTATCAGAAATATATGTTTAATGAAGGATGGCATCAACTTCCTTTGATAAGATTCATCCGGAATTAATAGTAAGTTAGAAAATCTATAGGAAAAATATTTTCCTGTAGATATATATTACACTAAAAAAAAAATCCTTTTTGTTTTGGGATATTGATAAAAGATCAATCACCCATATAATAAAGCCATAGCTGATCCATTAAACAAGCCAAGGGCATAGTTTGTAAAGTCAATTCATTTGATCATTTCCAGCAACATTGACATGATCAACAACTCATCTATAAGACAAATAAAGTGACTAGAAGGCAATCTATAGGTGAAACTTGAAAGAAAATACCAGATTGAAGATAGCGTGCAATTCTCTCCCCATCCATGCTTGAAAGAGTAAATGATATTTCTCCATTTAATTTCCACAAAAGAACGAAAGCAATCAGATACCTGATGACGGAGCATCATTCATCAGGAAACAACAATAACATCATTTCCTAATATAATCTTAGGAACTCATCTCAAGCGCTAATGCCAAATAATTAAGTTTACCACATTGTTGACGTACTCAGATATCACTGTCGCAATTGCAGCACCTCCAATGCCAAAACCACAAAGAAATATCAATAGTGGATCCAGTGCTGCATTCAGTAAATTACCAGCAGCTGACACAGCAAAATCATTTTCATATAAATTAATTATGAACAATTTTCATATTCACATCACAAAAAGATAGTTGAGAACAATGCCCCGTTCAAAAAGATTACAAAATAATAAATAGGAATAAAACCAATACATAGAAACATATGACAGAAGTAGTATTCCAAGAAACTTGCCAGTAGCATACAAAGGTGTTTTTGTATCCTTAAATCCGCGAAAAGTTCCTTGTGCAGCAAGTGCAATTACAATAGGTGGAGCACCAAAAGCCCTCAGAGACAAAAATTGCTCAGCAGGTGCACGCATTGAGGACTCCTACAACAACATATATATGCATACTCATAAGAGAAAGATGACACATAAAACCAGAACCAAACAATCAATCACTATGTGTGCACTTAGAGAAAGAGAGTGAGAGACTAAATGTTGGCAGAGAACATAAACGGATGATCTGGTGAGAAATAACTGAAAAATCAAGGAGGATAACAAGTCAGAATACTATAAAACGAATTGGTTAAGCTTGACATACAGCAGGTATACCCATGATATCCATAAGAGCTCCTGAACCAAGACATAGCATAACAGCTTCAGCAATTCCGAGACCAGCAGCAAGTGCTAAAGAAGTAGATACAGAGGAAAGGAGCTTCTTTTCTTGATTCTCATCTATGCCATCTATATGGTCAAATAAAGTCCATGACTTCATTGAAGACAATGTAGAATTTGAAATATATATATACTGAACTCAAAAGGTAATTACCGATATTTGTTTGAACAATACTTTTCTCCTTCGTACTTACTAATGCCTGCTCTTCAGCAACAAATGAAGTAGTGATGTTGAGTAACGGAACATTGAATAACTTTGACACCAAATTGAATATTGAAGCTGATACCCCAACTGCCGCCAGCTCAGTGGATCCTACAAAGAGAATGTACATGGCATGCTGCTGCAGTCGTCAATATAACATTCAATATGGTGAAATATTACACTTCTGGAATTAATTTCAAAATCAGAACCACTGTCATCACATTTCTCACTCATCTAAAGTTCAATTACGAACTTTTGTCTCCAATTGAAGACTCCAGGTCCAGATAAGTAAATAAATATAATAAATGTTCCTTTTGCACAATCCAGATAAATATTACCGAAATTATAGCAAATTTATACCTATATGACCAACAAAAGCCGTATCGACCAACGATGCAATTGGATCAGCAGCCAAAGCCAGGGCAGCAGGCAATGCAATCGCCAATACGTCCAGCGCAAGTTGATCGAACTTAAAAACCGCATCCCTAGGAAAATTAAAGAAATCAAATTCCGAAATAAGTAGAACTGAATAAGTATAATGCTGCATTTTCTTGCATAAGAACGTACTTCAGATTTTAGAAATGAAAATATCGACTAATATCAAGACCTGTTGCTATATTTGAACTTTTCATAAGATATGGTAAAACTAAATTCCGGAGAGAGATCAATTCAACCTCCTCGGTGAAAGCATACCTAACACGATTGAGAAGTGGAACTGAGACAGGCGCAGACAACAAGGAGTTGGACGACTTGGCCGGCTTGTCTCGACGAACCTGCTCGGATGAGGCTGAAGACTTTGGTTCTTCCGGCGGACTCTTCAGCGAAGTAGTAAAATTCTTCTGAAACAACGCTTTTGGCAAAGATCGAAACCGGACTTTACAATTGGCGTTTCTGCGCAGCATTTGAATTTTCGAAGACAAATTAGTGTCGGTGCTGAAGCACGGAACGTAGATTGCGGAGAGAGCGGCAGCCATCTCCGATCAATGAGAGCTAAAACAGTGTAATGGCCGGTCGAAGGAGGTTGCGAATCGAGAAGACGAAACCATATTATATACTTGTCCCCATTTGTAAGGACGAATTTTCGACGGACGGAATTGCAGCTCGCCATAGAAATATCTGTGGGTCTTTTTCTTCTTCTTTTTCGTGGCTGTTCTTTTAATAAATCTACTTTTCCAAATTTCATTGCCACATATATCTTTTTATTTTTTATACAATATAGTTTTCATGTTTTGAAATGTTTACAAATATGTACGTCGCAGTCAATTTAAATTTTATTTTTATTTTATATTTCTGTTTTTAAGTGATAGTTACTTACTAATATTTAGTTCAATCTTTTTAAAAGTAATCTAAAATATTATTAATTAACATTTTTATAACAAATATTATTAAATTAATTTATTAACATATGTTATAAATTTAATATAATTATCTTTTTACCATATTATATTATATTATATATGTTCTAATTTTAATATACATGAAATTAATTTATAATCTAAAATAATATAGTTATCAAAGTTTTATCAATTATTTTAAAGTTTCAAACTCAAAATTAAAAAGTCTTGCTTTTGAAATGGAAATGCATTTTCAAAATTTCTACATTTTGAATCATGTAATAAAAAAACAGTTCAAAAAACAAATCAACTAGATACTAACTCGATTCGTTGAATTAAAAAACAATTCGTAAGAAAAAATCATGCATGATAAACATAAATTTTAAAACGCATCTAACAAATCTTTGAACTTTTAATTTTATATCTAACATGTCACTGAATTTTCAATGTTGTATCTAATATATCTTGAACCTCGACTTATAATTTACTTTTTAAAATTGGATGACTTTTTTTAATACAATAAATGTGTTGTATGAGATTTGAATCTCTAGCCTAAGGAAAGGAAAAGAGTCATGTCTTTGCTACTAAATTAGGTTCATATTGGCTTAAAATTAAATGACTTACTTAAAACATCGAGAAGTTTAGAGACTAATTAGACATTTTTTAAAGTTCAAAGATCGATAGACACAACACTTAAAAGTTTGACTATTGACATTTATTGGTTAGATAAAATTTGACGAAGTTAGGTGAGGTAGATACATACTAATGAGCATAGGAGTGAATCAAAGTTGTTGGAAATATAATCAAAATCTCCCGTTGGCTAGATAAGGAAAATATCATGAATATATAAATGAGGACAACATCTCCGTTGATATTATTAATGAAGCCTTTTGGGTGAAATAAAAAGTAAGGGTCACTTATCTCTAATATATTGTATTAGAGTTATGCCCCTAACTTAATCATGTCAATAGAATCATCAAGTGTCGAGCATATAAGCGGTGACGAGCCTATAAGATGTAGTAGCCATGACGTAATCTATGATTGAGCTCTATATTGAACATGTGGTGTGTAGTCTATTGAGCTTCCTCCCAAATAGTCATCTACCTGTCCCAATAAAGGAATATATTGTTAATGTAACTATGTTACAAGTTCCATAGTTTGGACAATTAAATTGTAATTTTTAACCAAGCTTTTCACTTTTAGGATATTAAATTAAATTCAACTATGTGGAGTGGAGATTCAAAAATCCGACATTTAGGACAAATGTAAGCTATATTCTAGTTAGCTCTTTTTTTTATTATTTTTTAAGATATAATCTTTCACTATAATGCCAAAAACACACTATTGAAGTAACTATTTTTAAAACAATAAAGTTCAGGAAAAAAAAACAAGATTGGTTTATCAATACAATTATTCATAAAAATAAGTGTTTTGAGTACCATATATAGAGGTAGAGATTCGAACTCATGAACTTTTAGTCAGATATAGGTGTCTTAACCACTTGAACTATTCTCGGTTTGACCACTTTAATATAAAGTAACTACCCATAGAAAGGTATAGGAAGATAATGGTAGCAACGTGAGGGTGGAAGAGGATTTTAAATAAAAATAATATTTTAATAAGAATAATTTACACATTAATTTTAAAAGTAAGGGCAAAATCCTTAATAAAGATAATTTAGATATTAATTTTAAAATTAAGGACAAAATTGTCCAATCTTTTTTTCCTTGTGTGTAGATATGTACTTTTTACATATACACAATATATGTACTTTTTATATATAGACAATATACACTTATGTATATAGATATAGATTTATGAAAGAAGTCGCAAAAGTGAAATATATTATGAAAATGGAATAACGGGTCCCTAATCGAGTTGGGCTAGGCCTTTTCGCGGCCCACTCTTTTGGATGAAATAACAGCGCCTATTTGATCTGCCTGGCCCAAAATAAACACTTTCTCTCTCTTTTTAGGTACAAAATAGTTGTACTTCAAAGAGGGAACTTTGGAATTTTACAAAATAATAAACAATAAAGTTTTGTTGCAAAAACATATATAGTGTGATTAAGAGTTTTTTCTTTTGATTAAAAAATATTACATCACATATGGACGAGAGATTCAAACCTACCATCTCTTAAAAGAATAAGATATCATCTTATTGACATCTCGAGAAAAGCACTTGATATATGAGATGGAGTTCCACGAATATGCAGGCTAGAAATTCTATCTATTTCTGTATTAAGTTTGAAGATCTCAATCTATAATGAACAAATGATAGTAGCTCTATGTTTTATAGGCTTTATTATATTAAGTCCGAAGAGTTTAGGTAATACTTTCAAAGCGACTCTCGATGGGAGAATCCAGTCTATTCAAGAAGAATCACAACAATTTCTCAATCCTAACGAAGTAGTTTCTTCGAAATCCAATGAACAACAACGATTACYTAGGATCAGTTTGCGAATTTGTGGCACCGTAGTCGAATCATTACCAATAGTGGCATGCTATGCGCCCAAGTGAGAAAAGATAGTACAAGTTTTGTTATGCCGAAACCTAAATGTTAAATCAGCAACACTTCCAAATGTCACTTCTTCCCATCGCATCCGTCTTTTGGACAATCTAGTCATAGGTTTTTACTTCTCAGTGAGTGAAAGATTTGTCCCCGAATGTACGTTGAAAGCTTGTATAGTCGAACTCATTTGAGTTGACTTGAACTATACTCATATTGGTGATATGTTTATATCTAAGGGTTTGTTAACACTGAAAAACAGTAGCTAATTGATTAGTTCTTTGAGTTCCTAAACGAAAACTACCCATTGAAAGAAAAATCAAATTATAATTAGTTTCAATACTTGAATAAATAAACAACTCTTAAGCTTATGAAGGATTATTTTCACGGGATTAAAAAATCGACGAAATAAATCGAAAATGAGATCGATGGCTCCAAAAAATTGACCAGAATAACATTGATAACTCAAAAGAAAGTTAATTTTGCTTGTTAATGGGGTCCTCCATCTTGAATAGTGTAATTAGTGTACTATTTGGTCAATCAAAGGATGCATGAAGACATGACTGACTACTTCAAACTTCAACCAACTCACTAATCAATTTTTATACGATACAAAATTTAAGCATAGATAGTCAACACGAGCATACTAAGCAGTTAAAGCATTTTGCTCTTTTTCAAAGGGGTAATAACTTCACTTCATTATACCCACGTTTATTGAATTTGAATTTTGAGTAATTTACTTGAAAAATTAAAAATAATAACAATAGCACTTAGTTATATTATGTTATACATATTGTAGATGTACGTAACATCAAATGTTACATATGGTTGAAGGAAAATATTTGGATAGGAGAGGGAGAGGAGGAAGAAGACGTCACCCCATTTGATACATCATAGGAAAATAAATAAAATAATAATAATAATAATTAATATATTTTGCCATGTAATCATAGTCCAATCAGCAAATGATAGCCGCTTGATTTTTCTATTAATTGACTAACAATAAATTAACTCTAAAAAAAGATAACAACGTTCAAGACACATGACTTTATACCCGCATCTCCATCCCCCTATTGTGTTCTTAGTTTATAATAAGTTACTAGTTTAATCATTAAAGTAAATACTTAAATTTGACTTGCGGTTATACTACGCATGTTAACAATTTTCTCAATTACATACCATTTTTTTTAAGTGCAAAAAAGAGGTAAGCATGACGACATTAGACTAGTTGGATTAGAGTTTGAATATTGGTAATAAAAAAAAGAGTTAAATTAAACAAAAAACTTATAATACAACAAACCAATTCAACCTTCATAGTTTGCATTCATGTCCTATACTCAGACTTCATATAAAGTTTTTGTTTCGTGAACTCTTTTTACTAATAAATTTTCGATTATCGCCATGTGCATAAAAGAGAATCATTCACGTTTTATTACAATGTATTTATAAGATTCAACTAAATAATAGAAATCAAACAAAAAGTACTAAAATTACAGAGACTAGATTAAAGTCTAACTACAAATCATAGAAATTAAAAATTATGGAAGAGTAAACAAATTTAAATGATTCCTCGAGTAATAAAATGTATGTGTATACATAAAAATTGATTTCAATTCATTCTAAACAAATAATCTGTTTGTGTAGAACCCCAAAAAAACTAACACAGAAGATTCAAGTTTTATAATTTTATAAACAAGCAATAAACAGCGGAAAGGAGAGTTAAGTGAAGCATGTATGATTCAGAGAAAAGTTATAGAAGAATACTCATTTCTCCCCTTCGGAGTCATGGATTCCATCTCCATGTTGACCACCACTCCAAAGATTAGAGAGCAAGAAGAAGCCGGGAAACTCAGGATGGATAGCGCCGGGATAAACAAAGAATGCGTCGAGGCAGATGATCATCGGGGAGACGATGGTGTCGAGATCGATGGCGCTATCCCTCCTGAGCTTAACGGATTCTTCCATGCTTTGGCAATGGGAAGAGGGAGGGTTTGGATTTGGTTTTTGATATGTTAATAATGTAAGCCAAGAGAAGGTAGGAGAAGGCCATCAAACCGAAGTTAATGCTGTGGGTGGGGAAGAAAGCAGTCGTATTTATAGCCTCAACGTGGGATTGTATCTCACCTTCCTCTCCTTTTTATCTCTTCAAAAATACTTATTTTTCCCTTTTTAATCATTTTATTTTATTCGGACACTTTGTGAGTGTTCAGGTCAATTTATGCTCACCTCAATTAATCTCACAAGACAACCGCCTAATTCTAAAGTAGGTGGCCATCATGATGTTTGAACTTATTCCCTCTCAGTTCCTTTAAGCCAATGACCCATGATGATTCAAACTATTTAAATACGGAGAAGTGAAAAACACTTAAAAATTGATTGTTCTTTATTTGTAAAAAAATTTAATGGTGGTAAGCATGAAATAAATATTTACTATATAGTACCTAAGTATTATTTTTTCTCACCCTAAGTATTTATTGGATAAAAGTTCAATGTGTTTAAATGATTGAGCAGATGTTAAGAGGCAAAATAATATTAATTTATAAGACTAACAGTTTAACTTTTAATTTTTTTTATAATTTTGCAAATCATGTTTGTTTACCCACAATTTGTATGCTTTTATCTTTTCTAAAAATGTATTTGCTCGTTAATTTTTAGAAATTGAATTAAATTTTGATAAAAAAAATTAAAAATATAGAAAGCTAAACAAAGAAATGGATCATTTTGAGAGAAAAGTTTGTAAACTAAAACTATCACAGTAAAAAATATTCATGCACTCATAAATTAAAATAGCAATTTTTTTAAAATTTGAATAAAATTGAGATATGAAAGCTTGATTGAGGTATGGATATATAGTTTTTGGAGATAATTTAGAAAAATAAAATTACGAGGCATCCGTTAAAAAGGGGGAAAAAAAGGAGGTGTACACTGAAATCGGAGGGGTGGCATTGGAAATTGGAAAAGTTCCTGACTTTCATTTTCGTCTTCCCGAGTATCAAAGTGGTCATCGCCGTAGACGAAGGATCGGAGGCCCGGTTTCCCATGTTCCCCAAAATACCCCTCCTCCGTAAATCCTCGCCAATCCCAGGGGCACAAACGTAACATCGCGCATCGTGTTTTTCGATATTTGGAAAATAATAAACAATAAATAAATAAAAAGGACATATTGGAATTATGATTTTAATTGCGGAAAATAGGAATGAGGTACATGCACGGCAGGTTGGACTTGGGACGCGCATTTTCAATTCTGTGATTTTCCATTGGAATAATATTTGAAACGTCGCCGTCTCCCTGCTCTCAGTACATCAAGCCCACAGCCTCCCTATTCTCTTCATTTTTCATTTCTTTTTTTTTTCCTCTCTAAAAATCAACTTTGTAATTTTATTACAATTTGTGTTGGGTTGAAAGACTTTGAAATTTTAAATTGATTTAAAAATATGATTCGTTGCAAACACACTGTAAAAATAACAACTACACAATTATAAATATTATAATATCGTTTTTGTAATATTTGACTATCTCAACTAATGTCTAGATTGATGATTAATTTTATAAATAAATAATTATGGAAACATATCTTTTTTAATATTAAATCATACAATTTAGAAGAAACTTGATGTAATTGGAAGATTGAAATGATGTGATCATTTTTAGTGGTGCAACTCTTTAGGAATTTGAAGATTATCAATCTATGGTGTTTGGTTCTTTAGTAAAGTTTGTTGGCATCGAGTTAATGTCAATTAGAAACATCTAATTTTGTATGACTCTCCAAAAATTTTAGTTACACTTATTTCTTGGTTAAATTGAATAGATGGAGAAATAACGGTTACATTTGTTAGACTTTATGTCAACTGGATGTAAAGTTGATAAATGATTCAAAATTTTGAAGGAGTAACTAATACACTGCTAATCTTTATTAACATTTATAAAAACATATACCAACAAAAATATTTCCATCAATATCATTTTTTACTTAATTTTTTTTATTTTATCCAATTACATTTTGAATTTAGATAAATATTAAAAATTTCACCTCAAATTTGAATAAAGGTTGCAATTTGGGTTTCAATTGAAAAACCATTAAAATATATATATATACTTTCATGTGCATCTAACCAATTATAACACATGGATTTAGTAGAAAATTAACCACTAGAGACAATTTTTATTGAAATTTTTAAGTTTTTGAATATTTATTTTAACTTTCGACACTGTACAATGACGAAGCTTAATCTTATGCGAGGTTTGTATACCTTTAGAAGAATTTGACTTAGTTCCCTATTTAAAGAAGTTGAATCTTGAATTGTGGAAGATACATCTAAGAAATCTGGTTATCTGAATCGTTAAAATTTACGGTACTTATCCAAACAAATATATAATTTAAAATTTTAGGGTGGAAAAGAATAGATTTGACTCAGATAAAATTGATTTTTTTTTTTTTTATCTTTTTTCAAAATTATACCATTCAGGAGAAAAAGAAAAAGAAAGAGGGAAAATATTAAATTAAAAGGAAAAAAGTCCATGCTGCGGGAGTGATGACAATGTCAGAAGTAGGGCCCACCGTAGGACAGGTACCCCTGGAATTCATCGTACCCGATCCCACCTCCTTAAAAAAAATGAAAAACAATATGAATGAAATTTGAATTTACACAAAAAGGGTAATAAAAATATAAAAGGAGAACCGGGCCTGCGTACCCGAAAAGGGATTTATTTCCATCCCGAACCGGACAAACCGGGTGGACTTTTATTTCCCAACCCGGAAAAAAAAGGGTCAAACGGAGAGATGGGGGGAGGATCTGGTGGTGGTTGTATGTATCACGTTTAGCGTATGAGTGTAATCATGAGCATTGGTTTTATGGGGTGGGGCCCAGGGTTTTGTCGGGACGGGAGTAATGGGCCTGGGTGGGCCTGGGCCTAGGGCTGGTCTTAATTCTGGGAAATGATTATGCGCGGGTACGACTATGGTGCAGCTACTGCCACCCTGTACAAATGGACCCCACTGTCACAGCCCCACCCCCCCATTATTTAGCTTCTGCCAACCCCGTGTGGGTCCCACTTTCTTATTTCTCGTGGCAAAATTCATTTTTTTATTAATTTTTTCCCCTTGTTTCTTAAAATTCACGATCTTGTTACGGAAAATGCTATTTCTGGTCTCTTAGTCTTCGGCTATAAGTTCGTTTGGTTGCTGTGCTTCAAAAACTTGTATTTTTGCCCATGAGTTTTAAAAGTCTCTCCGCTGGCGGAAACGGAAAGATAGTTACGCTGGCAAATTCGAGTTACAAGATTGTAGTTTTAGAGTCATCGGCTAACGTGATTACATGGATAAACATTGTGATTTTAAAACATGCAATCGAGATCTTTTCTTGGGATAACAACACCATGCAATCAGGTTTAAGATTGTGGTGTTCATCCTTCCATCGCGTTAAGCGATAATCATATGACAACAGGATCTTGCATTATGAACACTGTGATATTGATTTCGTGTTTAAACCATGTTAGAGTCTAAAATTTCAAGAACCACGCTAGAGTCTAAAATTTAAAGGTGTTCATCTTTACATTGCGTTATGTGATGAACACCATGATATGGAACCCTATCGTAATAATAATTGTCCAATAACATCCACATATACTAAAAGAGCCTATTAGCTATGTGAATCGATTCATTCTCAAAATTTACTGAAAGTTGATTTTCGATTATGCTAAAAAAGGGTTAGAAAAACGATCCTTTCATTATAGACTTGTAAAAAAAAAATAGATCTGTTAGTGGAGGGAATATTTGAAACTTAGAGGTAAAAAGATGTACTTTTCTCACTTAGTCTGGAGCGGGATCAACTTCTAGAGCCAATTTTGACTAAACTCGATCACTTGGCCAAGGGGGATAGGAGGTCTTTTCGAGCGCATGTTTTTCATATCGAAAAAGTGCGTTTGATTTTTTAGCCGGAGACAAATGCCTTAATCACATGAGCTGCTCAAGTTGACATGCATAAGTTGGTTACATATTTATAACTTCATGCAATTTTATCTCAGAATTAAATATGGGAATTGGTATTATTTAGGTCAAATTAAAAGTTGATCTATGAACTACTTTTAGGAAGGTACCTAATAAGCCTCTAAACTTTAAAAATATCTCATAAATAAAAAAATTATTAAATACAAAATTGAAAATTTATGGACTAGATATAAAATTGAAAGTTGCTTTAGGCAAACCTCCTGGCTATTTCTGCACCCCTACCTCTCTTATTGTATTGGAATTAGACGCCCATCTGTTTACTGTAGTCAACTAATCTCTTCACCTACGACTAAGGGAAATGGAATGTCGACCACAGGGTGAGATGATCTTCTAATACGAGGACGAGTGACTGGTCAAGTCATGAAAGGTTTGATGTTTTGAATTCATTGTATTCCTACACTCAGGAATAGTAATGTTTTGAAAAACGCGTGATTCATTAAGTGTGGGAGTTTACTCGACCCATTCTCTGGTCTCCCACACAACGAATTTTAAAAACTCGATAACATTTAACCTATTACTTATTAATAAAATTATTTGTTTCTAAAAATAAGGTTAGATTAAACTATTTGAGTGGGTATTAGTTTTTGGTTTTGGTTGGTTTCTACAGAGTCATGCTGAGTTTTTCTTTTCCTCCTCACTTTTCTTGCTTGATCTTATTGTTGGTTTTGGATACTTTTTTAGTTAAATTTAGGCAATTTTGTAATTCTATATACTCATTTTGTGACCCGATACTAATTTTTAATATTTTCTTAGAAAATAGTAAGACTACAAATGTATATATGAAGATTTAAATTTCAAACACAGACGTCTAAGAGAAGACATTGTACTAAACCTCTTAAATTATGTTTACTAAAACGAGTAGATGCTAACTTGCAAGTTAAGTTGAACTTTTGGAATGACATTAAATGAATTTAGCAAATTTTCACCACGTTTGGTTTTATAGTCAAAATTAAATTTAGGTCTAAAAATATTTGTTCATACTTTAGGTTCGAATCTCTACTCCGTAATTATAATATTGCATTAAAAAAAAGCCCATGAGCGGAAGACTGTAGGTTCGAATCCTGTCCTCACCTAACAATCCCCAAGCTTGTATTCTTCAACAATTAGAGTATTTAGCTATTGGAAAATTACCTTTGGTTAACGCAGCACTTAATACTAGCGATAGCTCTGCCTCATGGGGATAGCAGGAAGAAGAAAGATACTCTATCATTGGCATGGACAACATCGATTCATTCGATTATGTTTTACTCTTCAAAATCCATTTATGGATTCCCGGAGCTGGAGTTGGTTACACACAAATCCACTTTGCTAGGGATGTTTAACGCCACTTCGCTAACTGGCGTTACCTGCGCTCGATCGCTTCAATGCCTCTAATTTGAGAGATAACTAGAAAGCCTTCTTCCGAATGAGAGTCATTCAATTTTTCGATCTTTGGAGATCCAGAAGAATCGATGCTAGACCCTATATCAATGCGAGAAATTCAGCACGATGAGAACTTGGAATTGGCAGGATTCCAGTTCGAGCAAGTATAGATCATTGAGTTGGCAGAACCAGTCAAGGAATATTTAGCCCTGTCGATTCCACATATTGAGGTCGAAATGGGATCGGGTGTTTGGTGTTTTCACGTCTCACCGTAGTGCCTGATTTGTCTTAATTTCCGATTGATGAACAAGAAGACCTGCTTACGGGCCAGACATCTCTCTGACCTGATAACTAGTATCACCTGCTCTATCGGCAGCTCTTTTCTTTTGCAATACTTAAAATGGTCTCTCATGGTTAATTTATTACGTTGATAAAGTCATTGATGTTGTGT
>NW_019104517.1:875274-938027 GCF_001995035.1 Momordica charantia | reverse complement strand
CTTGGTTGTTTAGCTAGGTTAGGCTATCACAACAATTAGAGAAAAAAAAAACCGTATGCAATTGATTGTTTTAAGAAAAAAGAAAGAAATTTGGGTTAAATTTGACATTTCACCTTAATTACATACTTTTTAAAGAAATTAAGTGGCCGAAAATAATACTAATATATATATAGTGCATTTTCGAACCAATTAGGATGTATTTTGCTTATTTTGTAATGTCCTCAGTTACTTATTATATTTTTTTCTAGTTAAGAAATAACTTTGTCATATAATCTACTTTTCACTTTTCGGTGATGTTACTGGGGATGGAAAGTATGACTGAAATCCGATAAACCCAAACTTGAGCTTCAAATTAGTGTTGGGAATCAGAAAAGAAAAATACTCCGTAGAAAATCGTTTATGTTTCGAAAACCTTTTATTAAACGTTTATTCGTTCTGTAATTAAATATTTTATTTTCGTGATATTGATTTATAAGAATTGTAACGTTTATAAAAAAGATATAGAGGAGTTTGTCTATAAGTTTCTATCATTTTTTCTCACGATTCTTACAAGAAAAATTATGGGCTAGTTTTTCGATCCCAATCCGCTCTGACGAGTGCACGTCGTCTGAGTTGGGTGTTGTGTTAATCTTGGGGAGCAACTGGCGTATATACGATTTAGCACTGTGGTTGTGTCAAAATTGCTTTCAAGGGTGTGGTTCTTCCACGGTACAACAACTATTTTTTTCGTCTAATTTCTATTCTCATTCTTACAATGAGCATCAAAAAACTCAAAAGGTCGAGATCGAGGAAGCGGACCCAACTTAAGAACCAATGATCGAGGCCAATCGATGGATCGATGGATTGGCTTAGCCAGACCTTGTAGCTGAACAATTGGTCAGCTCGGCCTAGCTAGCCTCATAGCTAACCAGCCCTGGTCCGCCAATTTGCTCAGCTAGACCAGGCCTTGTGGCCGACCAACATTTGATCAACTGGTCCCCTTAATCAAGCCATTAGGTCGACCAACCTTGCTCGACTGGTCCGATTGGCTCGGCCAGGCCACAAGGTCGTATTCAATTGATTGGTTGACTTAGCCAGTTACATTGGCTTGGTCTATGGCTCGATCAATCGTCCTCCAGTAGTCATAGTCACAAACAAGAGGATTGGTCAGTCTGAAGTCAGCATGCACGAACTCATCTTACCTCGATATGGGCTCGTGATGGAAGAAGATCCTAAGATCTATGGAATTTGAAGAAGATCCTAAGAGATTTCAAACTATTTTTAGTTAATGTATTCAAAAGAAGTCCTTATTGATTCTAGAGTTTTTATCAACTCTAGGTTTCTCCCCTCTATAAATGAAGGGAGAAACCTCGTATTCAAGATACACCACAAAACTATACTATTTGTTATGCTTCTCTTGAAGACATAACGGCTAGGATTAGAAAAAAAAAATGACGTCAGCAAGGTGCCATGCAACTCGAAAAGTGTGAAGTGGCAAGAGACGACCTTCAATTTTCCAAGCATTATTCTTGAAAATAGTTTGGTGGATGATAAATATTTAGAATAAGTTTAAAAATAAAACATTATTAAAAAAACTCTAAAATAAACATTTTAAAAATAAATAAACCAAAAATAAATCAAAACCTGAAAGTATAGTTAGGTAAAAAAAAAAAAAATAATAATAATAAAATGAAGCTTTAATATACAAATGATTTTGAAGGCCAAAGTTGGATGAGATTTGGACCTCAGACAGGATTCTTTGTCGTAAAGAAACTTCAAAGCATTTCCAAAAATTTTATGAAAATATCCAAACAGAAAATAGAATACCATGTTCAAGTTTGGCAGCCTGTACCCATCCCCCATCTTCTCCAACACAATATTAATTAATTAATCTAAGTTAATTTCCAAGTTTGGACCACTATTTTTCATGGTTTTTCTTTTCTTATTCAAAATTTATATCCATAATCACACATATATATTCATAATCTTTTTTTAAGAATATGCACTAAACCCAACAAATTACTAGAAGATCTAGGATTCTCAATCTGGCCAACCAACCAAGAGTGAAGCAAAAGTTGGCCTTTGCTAGGCCATGCCATGTGCAACAAAGTTATGAATTATGATGCCTATTAAACAAGCAGCTTAGGAGCAAATATTAGAAGTAAAAAGCTCACACTTTAGTAGAGATGGAGTAGTTAACATCTTCGACATTGAAGGGGGAATCCGAGTCTGCTACTTGGACCACTTATTTGGAGACACGTGTTCAAGCTACAGTTTGGATAGGTCAGGGAGTAGAGATGAGACAAACGAAGTCGTCTCTAACTAACCCAACATAAGCCCAGTTCTGTACTGACCTGAAATGGCGGATGCACTGGTGTTAAATTCAATGAGCAACAGGTATGACAGATCGTCGAAATGACAGGGCCGGGTAACATTTCCCAGAACTCCACCATAAAAAACGAAGTCCATTTCTCACAAAAGTATGCACTTTTTATGCAACCTAACTATGCTTGGCTAGATATTAACGTAGACTAAGTACTAACTTAAGCTTTAGAGTGTATGTAGTCGAGTACTATATTGACGCAAAGTTCTATTCGTAGGTCATCACCTCAACTGACTAGACGTCCATTTCGAACTAGAAATCGTCTTCTCACCTCATCTAAAATCCTACATCAGTAAGAATAGTCTAGATTCATCTGTCAAGCTAAAATACAAAAATGTTTTTGGTAACTGAACCGGTCTCAATAGAATTCTGTTTCGATTAATTTTTTTATTTCTCAATGTTTTACAATGTAATTAATGAAAAAATGGCTACTATATTTTAACCATACAACTTAATAGTTATAAAAATTTGCAATTAGATTGTGATGAAACTTTCATTAAGTCTCTTTGATACCCCATGAAATAAACAGAAAAATAGAGTAGTAGGTGTGATTTGTTTTTGCCTATATTTATATAAAAGTATTCAACCCATTTTCTTTGAACTTGATTAAAATTCATAGAAGAAAAGGCCAAATTATATTTTGTTGCATGTCCAAATTGAATTGGTTTGGTCAAAATCTCAAAACCACTTGGAAAAGCCCCATGAAACAAGGAAAAAAAGAAGAGAGAGATGGATGAACCATCAAATGAATACTTGAAAAGTGTTCAAAAAAGAAAAAAAAAAAGTTCAATCACATTTTGTTTGCATAAAATTTATCTCTAAAAATCTTCAATTTTGTGTTTGTACCTTAATTTATAATTCTCTTAATCCATGTTATAAATAAATGATTTTTAATATGAAAGAAATATGGGTGGGGCATTGATATGGATTGGAATTGAAACAGTATAAGTTAAAATAACATTAATGTGACATCAATTTTTTGAACACTTATTAACAAATAAGAACTATAAATTCTCTCAAATCAACTCAAACTTAATAAGATTTTTTTGGTATTTTAAATATTTATCTTGAATTCAAATTCTCCCGCCTCTAATTAGTTCCTCTATTTTAAAAATAATATAACTGAAACTACTGAGATTAATAAATTAAAAGGTAAAATATAAAGTTGAGTGGATTGTTATATCTACTAAATTTCTAGATTTTAAAAATTTTAGTGGTTAAAATATGATCTGGTCCTATATTTCGAGACTCGTTTTATTTTATGTACTCTCATGTTCAAATCCAGTTGTTATACTATAGTTTGAAGCTAATTTTTATCTATCTTGACAAAGTAATAACAACAATTTTCATTCGATAAAAGATACCACTCGAATATGTTTTCATATAATAGAACTAGTTAAAGAAAAGTTAACCACAAAATAATAATAGAGATTAATTTTAAGATTTATTGAAAATATAACAACTAAAATATAAGAAATTCTAAAGCATAGGAGTAGAATGAATATCTTAACCAAGTTTATCTCTCTATGTTGAATAATGAATTGTGATTTTATATAATCGTTATCATTAATATATTTATCACGTAATATATCTAACTATTTATCAATTGATTCGATATTAGATAAGCTCGCTAAAGTTTAGCGAGTGCATTTATAAAAATGATTTCAACCCACTAAATTTGTGGATTTTTTTAAAATAACGTTTTATTTAAATTTATTTTTAAAATAATGCTACATAAAATAAAAGTAGAGAAAAAATGCTTCTTTCGAAACTTGTTTAAAAAGTAATGCTTTTAAAATTATTCTATCACTTGATCGTCTCCTCAAGAAATGACTATGCCATTTTTGGTAGTTGGTTGCTTCATAAGGACGTGGCGCTTTATTGGCGCCACACTTTTTTAAAAAATAGAAACGACCATAAATGCATGTCAATACATGGTCGTTTGAGAGACGACCATGTCTTGATTTTAAAAAAACCAAGTGCTGAAAATGGCATGGTCGTACGACCAAATGTCGGAATAATTTAAAAAACGTTATTTTTATAATAAGTTTGAAAAAATGTATTTTTTATGTAATTTTATTTAAACCAGCATTATTTTAAAAATAAATTTAAAAAATATTATTAAAAAAACCCCTAAATTTGTAATTTAACGCAAATCAATAGTGGGAAGTGAATTGAAAATTAAAAAAAAAAAGGAAGAAATTGATGGAATATTTAAAGAAAACAATAAAAAAGAAAGTAGGGAAGAGAGAAAACATGAGGGATCATTAAAAGCTGCCTCCTCTCAACTTGCACACCAACTTGCAGAAGCCAGTCTCATTCAAACACGTCAACAATTCTTTTTTTATATATAAATAAATAAACAAACATAAATAAATATATATGTATGTGCAAGTTGCAAAGAACAGCCAATTAGATGAAGAGAGAAAAAAAAAAAGAAAAAAAAAATAGGCCAAGTTGCAGAGTTGGCAGGATATAGCCTTCTTCAATTTTTTTCTTTTTTCTTTTTTTCCTTTTTGGTGTACAATTCTTTCAACTCTCCCCAATTTTATTTTGGTACCTCATGAAGAAAATTTTCTAGGTTGTACTAAACCTAACACATTATATATATATCCTAGCCAATTTTCCATCACCCATTAAACCCCATTACTTAATTGCAATATTAAATTAATTTCCACACTGTATTAATTTTGTTCATTTATGATGAACTAAAAAGAAAGAGACAAAAAATTTGGTAAAAATTAATTTTGTTTCATTGGTTTGATCTCAAGGTAATGGAGTTGGTGATGATGTTGAGTAACAAGAATGTGTTAATTTAACTTTTTAATGTAGGACCTCATTTTAAAAAATGATTGTAACGGATTTTTTTCCTCTAGTCTTGATTTAGTTTTGAGTGGAGATGTATTGTCGTATTCAGGTACGGTACATGTTGGGACCTAATTCTTCAGATATTTTTCTTTCGTCCTTAGTTTTTTAGTGTGCTACTTTAAAATATTTATAATTTTCGTTAATTTAAGAGAAGAATTAGTTGAGACGTGCAGGAATTAATTTGTTGCTAGTGTTTGTAGTTAACTAAATGAAAAATAACAAAATTTTCAAAGGCACCCTTGCATACTATCGTCCCACTTTTCAAAACTTTTTAAATGATTATTTTTTAAGAATGTTTTAAACATTACTCTTTTTAAGTGCATTTTTTCACATACTCTTAAGAAAAACTTAAAGTATTTATACATTTGAACTAAAAAATAATCCATTTTATCTTTACCTTAATAATTTTGCCTTTAGTTATATGTTTTTGAATATTAATCCTATAAATATTAGTTTTACTTGTGTGTTTTCTTTATTTAGTTTTATTATCCACTTTCTTTAAATGTCCTCAAAATTTAAACCAAATTTTGAAAACTAAAAAATATATATATAGTTTTCTCAAATTTGGTTAAAAATTCAAATATTAAAAAAAAAGCGAAGGAATATCAAAGAAATTGTGAATTTTAAAAACAGAAAATAAAATTAGAATTTTTATTAAATAAAGTCTTATAATTTGTCTTATAATTTCAGATGTGAGGGTAGATTACAAACTTAAAAATTCAAAGTAATTTCTTTTGTCAAATAAGTAATATATATATATATATATATATATATATATATATATATAATGATGGACCGAGGAGGTGGAAGAATATATTTTTTTCTTTTCTTAAAAAATAAATACATATAAAAATTTAGTGATGGATAGCAAGAAAGAAAATATTTTATAATAAGTACGTAACTTCACGTTAAAATATTGATAATATATTATATATAATATTATATTTAATCATTTGAAAGAAAACATTATTTGGATTCACTATGTAACTCATTGCCTTCACCTTCTTTTGGCTTTTCTTAAACTTGTTTTTAGTTCATTCAAGTTGGATTTTGATAGTACCATTTTGATAGTTAGCTATTCAAACGGGTGAAAATAACCTCAATTGTATCGGGTAGTTTTGAGTGAAAGCTCACTTTTTCGATGAACTGAAATTTATTCGAGACGTGTTGACGTTGAGTCAAGTAAATAATATTTTTTTCAAACAAAATTCTATATCTTATTTTATTTTATTCTCTTGTACGATTCAATCTCAATCCATTTAACTTAATTCCCTTATTTCTTCAGTAAAGACTTATGTTCAACCAAGAACTCTATTAGTACCGTTCTTTATAACTAATCATTATCACTAGTTCATTGGTCCGAAAGGGATTAAGATTAATTGAGAAAGAATGAGTTCAAATATCACGATAGCCACCTACCTTAGTAAGTAACTGTTTCCGTATGCTCACAAATTTTTTTAAAAAAAGATTTTTGTTTAAAACTAACTAATGCAATAATACGACCATTATTCAATTGACGTCATTTTGTTCATTTCAACCAATTAGATTCATTTATAGTCTTTAGTCTATTTCTTAGCCTAATAAATTAATCTGATGTCAAACTTCTTTTTTTCTTTTACCAAAACTCCATCTTGCCTCTAAAGCCACCTTCCACTCCACCCCAAATATTCTCTCCTCGCCTTTATATTTTAGAGAACATACCCAAAAAAAAATTGTAGGTTAGGATTATTGAAAATGGAAAACATTTTTCCCATTGCTATTTTCTAAAACTAATTGAAGAAAAAATTGATTCATAAATCATAATACAAGCAATTACTTGATATAAGAATACTCAAACATTATTTTTTTAATTCGGCTTTAAACAAACGACCTCACGCATTCTGTATCCAGCTACCCAAACAAAAAAAAAAAAAAAGAAAAAAGAAAATGCGGCCATTTCGAATCGCTCACGGCGGCGACGCCCGGTCTCGGACGCCGGCAAAGTTCTCGGCGATCTGAGTCAGCGACTGAAGGTTGCATCGGACGATGGTGTCGACGAACACGCACGTGTCCTCCTCGGTGTTCCCCGGCGGAATATCGACGACGTAAGATTCTACCACGACGGTTCCGGCGCCGGCGGGATGGAGCGTGGTGACGGACCGGTAGTTCGAAAGCCGATGTTCGCCGCCAACCACACTGAAGCTAATAATATGGCGTTCGTCGTCGAGAATCTCGAGCCGCTCGGTGCTGTTGGCAGCCGGTAGGCCGGAAATGACGCGGACTTCCCGGAGGCTACCGACGGCGCCGTCGCCGACGACGACGTGGCAGCTCTTGACGAAGTGCTTATACGCTTGCGGGTTGTCGAAGCGCCGGACGACGGACCAGACGGTGGATACCGGGGCGCCGATCTCCTGGACGACGGCGGAGTAGCACTGGTTCGAGCCGACGGCGTGGTTGTGGTAACGCGCCACCGCGTCGGGGACCGTGGAGGCGCGTGAAGAAACCGGGCGCTTGAAGAAATCCGGGGCGGCGGCGGCGGGGAAGTGGGTTATGCGGTGGGAGGCGGTGGAGGGTTTTGGGGGATTGGGAGGCATTTTCCGGCGGGAGATGGGGATTTTTACGGGGAGCGGTGGCGCGTTTAAATAGAGGCGAGATCGGAGGCGGCGGCGATGGCAGAGTTTCACTTTTTCCAACCGATTTGGTTGGGGATTGGATTTTGTTGAAGACGAAACGGAGGAGTTTATGCGAAGTTCTTGTGAGAGGAGGGAGGGCAGTAGGCCAACTTGGACGATCGAAATTACCCAAATACCCTTTTCTCCGTTTTGAATTTCCTTTTATCCTATATGATAATTTTTAATTTGATTTTCAGACTGGATAAATATTTTATATAAGTAAAAAAATAATAATAATAAAGTTTTCGTAATATTATTCCTATTTTGTTTTGTTTTTACTCCTTTTGTAAAGTTAAAAAGCAGAGAGAAAAATATTCTTTTTTCTTTTTTTTAATCATCTAAATATAGGTATTTTTATCATTGGACGATAAGACATCTTCATATCATCTCAAAGTTCTATGATTAAATTTTCTACCTCTTGATCATGAAACTATATTCAATCTTTTCAATTTCTTACACATTTTACCATTGAGATTTAAAAAATGCTTCATTTCAAATATTAACGTTAGCTATCTTTTGGCTACTTAATAGAAAAAAATAGTGTAGTTTTTCTTTCATATTTTCTTACGATGATACGATAATGTTTAACAAAATTTGTAATTTTTTTTAATGTGACAAAAAAAATTATCTATCTCTCATAAGCGAGAGACTCGAATATTCACCTATAACTTCGAATTCTTTATGAAGCAACGTAATTAACAAATGATATGACACTGTTCGTAGAGCTAAATTTGAAACATTCAATTAAGTATCGTATTAGAAATATAATTTTTCTATTTATAATTATGTTAAATAAGAAATATATATTTCATTAAAAAAAAGGGAATAACATAACATTCATTTTTAGGAAAAAAATGTTTGCTTTTTAAATTTCATGAAGAGAGTTCCTAAAATTATTTATAATTTTCCATTAGTCAAAAACATGGAACCTAAAATAAAGAAAACTTTAAATTATGAATTTGAATAAAATTTTACGACTTTGACTTGAGCTCATGATTCACGGTCAGAAAAAAGAGGGACAAGATAGTAATTTAGCGAATAAAAAAGTGCGCAAGAGGCTTGACAACTGGTAATCAGACTGCCAATTAGGCAATCAACTTGCTGAATAAAGCGTAATCCCAAGGATAAGATCAAAATATTTATAATTACTTTTTAAAAATATATAAATAAAAGGTTTAAAATGTCATAATTAAAATATTATGGCAATTTGGAGAAATTATCCAATCCCATATATATATAATAATATGACTCATTATCGACCGTTAACTAAAATGTGATCCTGGTTTTAGTTATACATTACCATTAGTCTTTTTTTGTCAATATGAGTATAGTTCAATTGGTTAAACTATTTATTTTCGATCAAAAAGTCGTGAGTTTAAATTCCAATCTCTATATATTGCATTAAAAAAACATCAGGTCTCTTTTTAAAAAATTTATCATACTTTATAATGTAATATACTAAGAAAATATTATAATATCGCAAACGTTTAGATACCTACTCTTCCTTGAGGTCGAAATCCAAATCCCTATACTCCCACTTTTTGTACTAAAAAATAATAATAACGTCACATTTAACTTTATTTCTTTCTTCCCTTCAACCAATAAGATGGACATGGAGGATAAATCCTAGGTATTAAGTCCTCTTTAAAATCAACTAGGCTAGTAGTTGAGGCCATCTTGTCCCTATTGGTGTCCATTAATAAAGGATCTCGAGATTGCCACCGTTCATTATAGATATATTTCAGAGTAAGAAAAATACTTGGACGTTTATCGATCAATACTCATATTTCAGTTGATTTTTGTTAAATTTCTTATAAATAGGGAAGAGAAGTGCATAAAATATCAACAATTTTTTTCTTTTTCTACATTTTTTTCGAAAAACTAAAAAACTGTCAAAATTTTATTGATGGTTACCACGAAAATCAGATGTTAATGGGTAAACATTTAAATATTATTCTTAAAGAAATACATGTATTGACTTAAGTAACAAAATCAACCAAACGGAAAGTTGAGCTTGATTTTGTTTGAAAGTTAGTGTTTGAAACTCTAAAAGATGACAATGTATCCTAACTTTTATCAACTATCTTATACAAGAGATATGATCTCTCATGGTAATGTGTGAATATATTGATTAATTTTGGTAATTTTAAGGTTTGCTTTAGACTTTCACTTTATATTGATTAATGTTCGAAATTTAAATCCCTACTTTCACGTGTGAATGAACTAATTATTATTTTTTTTTTAATTTAACCTTGCTCAGGCCATAAGCTTTAGTTTTACCTTACTCATTATCTCTTTGTATTTGTTTTCTATTTGTTGTTTTTCTAGCTTGCTCCCATTATTCTATTTGTTCATTGATTTGAAGAAATGGTGAAATTAATTTATTTTGTTGTAAATAACCTTTCCCCAATAGAAAAGAAAAAAAGAAAATTATGAAAAATTTTATTTGCTTCAACAACAATGCTCTCACATTTTTTTGTAATTATTATTTTTATTTATTGATTTTGATTGCATTTTTTGATCCTATCTAGTTATACAAAATTAAGTCTAGCTATTTTATTTTGGCATTCATTGTCAAAGAATAATTTATAAAATCCAATGGATGACCCTTTTTTTTAAAATATTTATATCAAAGTCAAATAATATTTTGATTCAAAAGTAAAAAATGAACTTTCAATTACTTTCAACAACATTCGCAAAATGCAAAGTTTTTGGTGGGAGCCAAAATTTTGAAACCAAACTTTGAAAGCCATGTGAGTTATATAAATTATGCATGCTAGTGGATATAGGATCATGCCCTACTCTTCTTGAGTTTAAAGACTCTTGGGACCATTTTTTATGGCCATGATCCAATGATGTGACATCAATGAAACTTCTAAAGTTTCTAATTTATATAAAATAATATTTTGGAACTTCAAGGTTTGTCTAATAATAACCCGTTCAAGCATAGCTGGGTGGAAAACGCCCTATTACTATTTTAAAAGTCAATAGTTCGATATCTCCTCTTACAATTGTTGAGTTAAAAAAAGATCCGTTCAATTTTTTTTTTGTTTATCTATTATTATTTTCTTTATTCAACATATTTTAACTTCTTGTATCATACAAGACCTGAGTAGGTGGGTTGAGGTGATCTTACGAGCCTTCTTCGTCCATTGCTTGGGCGATAGCTGCAAACTATTCGAAAGTACCTGCCATAAATCTCGAACTTTTTGGCTAAAGTCGATTTGCCACAGGCACATTCAAGAGATTCTGCAGCTATTTCATGAAAATTACACAAATATATATTGAGCTTGTATCGACGAATTAGTAGAGATGTCAACCAACAAGTGTATCTGAAAACAACGATCAATATATATTGGTATTGTTGTTGCGTATAAGTTTGTTTCCTAGTACACCTAGATGTTTTAATAATTTTAGAGGAATTTTAAGATCTATAAACATACTTCCCACTAATATGTTTTTCTATTTTAAATAATAGATAAGTAAAAATAAAATTATTGTAGTTAAATTAACTTTAAATAGCCTAATTTGTTCCCATAAGGAAAAAAAAAACATTTTCAATATTTTGACGTTTTGCTATAGAAAAAGAGAGGGAAAAAATCTCTTTACTAACTGAGTTAAAAATCTAAATACAAACATTTTAATGGGACGAAATTAAAATGTCTACATCTAAATAAATTTTATATGTGAAGTTTTTGGTGTTACATTATATTTAAATATATATATATATATTTTTTTGTAAGAGAGTGAAAGGAAAATATCAACCATTGAATGAGTAAGATTTTTGGGCCATTATAAGATTTCAACATCATGAATCAATGGTACCTAGTAGAACCCTACATCCCTCCTACCAAACCTTAATGCGAAGAAAAGGATCGAAAAATAAACACAAACATTGGTAATCTTTTTCGTTAAAAGTCTTACGCACAAAAGAAATTGAAGAACTTTTACGTAAAAATTTCTAAATTATACCACTGTAAAAATTTGTATATTTCACATTGAGTTAATTTTTAATTTAAAAGAAATTTAAATTGTTAAATATGAGTGACTTGAAACTTTTTATAATGGGAGGTTGACATGGTATATTATTTTAAAATAAAAAAATTAAAATACACATCAATTTCTATGAAAGAATAAACCAAATGGTATTGATTAATAAAAAAATCCTAATTAAAATCTTATCCTAGTTAGCAATCATTCAAAAAAGAAGAATTCATCTTAAAAAGTCATTGGCTCTAGTTTGATGCTACATAATTGATTTATAATACCTAAGAAAATGTATTCATAGTTTTCTAGTTGAGGACATTTGTCGACTCTGCCTAGATAATTAACTTTTTGAACTTCAATTTATTCTCCTATTTGCAATTTTAAATTAAAATTGGTTTTGGCCGCCAACTTTTATTATTATTATTATATTTGTTATATAGGTAGGTTTAGAGCCTGCTACGTAGACTGTTTATCCAAAAATATGTAGTTAGCCTCAACTCGACTGGTGAAAGATGAAGTAGGACTGCCAAAGTCACCTATCATGGATCTAAAAGACAGTAAGACTCGATGCCAACCTAGAATTAGGTGATACACTCGATGAGATTTCACGAACACAAGTCCTATGAAAGGCAATTGACACCCATAGGAATCGTGTTGACACCAGATCTAGATAGAGATGTGTTTTAAAATGGTAGGACTTTATTTTCCAAAGCTCCCTTAAAAAACGTGGCCGAGTCCCACCTCTTCAAAAGTACAAAATCCTTATACAACTTTATTAAACTAAGCTCAGCACAAACTCGGACTAAATGTTGACTTAAGTTTCTGTACGTGACCTAGTATCACTCTGGTGTAAGTTTCTATTTGTAGGTAACCAACTCATCTTATCCGTAGTCCATCTCGCTAGCCGACATGACACCTTACTAGAATCTCTCATCAACAATATTGAGTAAATTTATTTTCTAAACCTGTCAAAATAAAAAACATATGGTCTATAAATTATATTAAATACAATACCAAGAACAACAGTGGAAATATCAAATGATCGGTGTGTTTGTAAAACATTTGAAAATATAAAGAACCAGATAAATATAAAAATTTCGAAGGTGAAGATTTAAAATGATTAATTAGTTTTGTTTTGAAGTTAGCGTCCACTGTTAGCTGCTTCCTTGGAAGGCACCAACGGGCAATGACCCCTATTCATTCTGGAAAGGCCATTGAGAAATTCAAGAGAGACGTGAGGATCCATGAGCACCGTATATTAAAATGTATTCTCGATTTTAAATGTCGATGTTCACGTAAATTATAATTTTAATTATATAAAAATATTGATGTAAGTATCGATAATATTTAAAATAATTATAAAATATCTAAATTAACAAATAAGAATTTCACCTTTTGAATAAGTTAAAATTTTTTTTTTGTTATTAATACTATTTTTATATTAGTGATATTTTATTGATATTTATTTTTATATTTTGTCGATTTTTTTTCCTGTCGATACATTTTTTATGTCAATATGAAGCTCATGGACATTAGAAATGTTGACGGAGTCTTATAATTATTATTTTTAAGATTAAATTGCATAGATTTTAGTTATGCAATTTGCTATCATAAAACTCTGCATATGGTTCAACATGGAACTTCTACTACACGCAGAGAAGAAAGATGAATGGGGGAAAATTTGTGCATATTTACAATTTTAATTATACTGTATTTAAAAGAGGCTTATAGAGAGAAATTTCAAAATTTTCCCATTTAAAAGTTCACATTTGATCTATTTAATTTTTGAAGTTTGAGATGTTTTTAGAATAATATTTGTTTCTCTCATTCAAATTTAGAATTTAGTATGATGAAATGGAAAGTTTAAAATTTAAATTTGGTGAATTTCAGCTAATTCAACAGAAATAGAAAATGATATATATGTTTTTTTTTCCTTCATAATATTTCAAATTATAGAAGATAAATTGTTAAAAGAAATATATGGAAAGCCACATGGAATGATTGAGGTGGGTTGAACCATATAATAACCCCAAAAGACCAAAATGATTAGACATTTTAAATATATAAAATTAGAGATTAAAATGAGAGTTCAATGGAATGGTTTTGTTTTTTTTTTTTTTTTAATTACCAATTCAGCTCACATAGCTTGAAGTTTGTTTCAAATTTTAAAAGTTTCAATTTGATTTTCRCCGTCTACTAAGTTTACTTTCAAATTTGGTCCAAAATAATTTAGTTAAAACTTTAACAATCATCATTCCCATCACCAATCTCACAACTTTTCCATACAATAAAGGTGAAGTATAGAGATTTATACATTCAACCTTAAGAGAAAAAGTAAATGTGATGAATTATGTTCCTGTCGAGTTGGTATTCTCGACCTTTAAATAAGTAAAACCGATTTAGGACGAATCCAAATTCAGGTCTTTAGGGAGAAATTATAAGTTTAATCTAAAATTTGGTGACGAAATTGAAATTAAAGCAATAGTTAAAGAAAACGTCCAAGCATATCCAACGATTGTGCGGGTGGTGCCCAACGGTGTATGAGCGACACGTCGTAATTAACTCGAGACTAAGATCCAATTAATTTTGGCGACATGTAGTTGGTTGAAATTGGAAAAAAAAAAAAAGAAAAAAAAGGTGATGATAATTGATAACTGCTGATGCTATTAGATAGCGATACTAAAATAACAAAATTCAAAGTTGTAAATTAAAATTCAATTTTCAGAAAAGTCGCACGGAAGAACGCGTGGGGAGGGAGACGAGACGAGCCAATTTCATCTCTCTCTCTAATCGCCATTTCTCTCTCTCTCGATTTCGAAATTGACCCAACTGGCTGAAGCTTCTTCGTTAAGGATCGAGTCCTATTGATTTTCCGTTCTATTGATCGTCGGAACGACGGTGGAAATGGATCAGGTTATGAACAAAGTAGGGTCCTATTGGTTCAACCAGAAGGCGACCAAAGAGATCGGCTCCATCGGCGATGATATTAATGTACTCCCACTTTTCTCTCCTCTCCAGCTTTTCTTTTGCCTAATTAATTGCTCAATGCTTTCGTTTCCTACGCCCTTTCCTTTGTTGCGCGCTGCTGATTATTTCTTTCGTTTTTATTTCACAATTGGGGCTTTTATGATGTCGGTTACGTAGATTCATTTTTTTTCCCTTAATTAACACTTTCTACATATTTAATTTTCGATCGTTTGTGTTGGCAAGATGCTTGCCAATGCCAATTTTTATTCTGTGGATTTAGATTCTGGAAAAGCAATTTGATTCAATGACCTAGGGTTTGAAATTGAATAGGATAATCTTGGCCCTTTCTTCTGGGATAGGATTGTCATGTTGCTTGGTCGAATTGCCATCTTAGCTGGCGGAGCTAGCGCGCCAATTTTCCCAATTCTGTTTGGGGGCGTTCATACGGTTTCTAATTCTACACTATTGCATTGGGATATTTGCTACTACGCCATTTAAATGCCTAAGTTAGCTCACAGCCCCCTTTATTTGATGTCTAATTCTGTACTGCCAGTTGTTGCTTGGACAACAATGTCTAAGTTATGATGGTGGTCTCATTTTCAACTAGGAAGAAGCATAAGCCTCCCTTATTTATCTGATAAACTGCTCGCCTGGATCTTTTGGACATAAGATTATATGGCTCATAATTCCTATGCTAGAGTGACAGTCTCCTTGAAAAGCAGAATTTTTGGATGTAATGTCAAATTCCAAAATGTATTGGGGGGTTTTTGTATGTTTTCAAAACTGCGTGGAATTTTTCTGTAACTTGAGTAATTTAACAAATGGTAGTGTTATTTGACTTTTGTCAGAGATGTATTCCGTTCAATGAGAAGAGAACTATTTGGTATGTCTTTCTTCTGATGTTCTAGAATGTCTAGTTTCATATCATATTATGTACTACTCGGCTGGTATATCAGGGGTCTAATGCCAGTTTCTTTGTCCAAGAAAAAGAATTTTCCCCTAGCTTTATTTTTTAATTTTTTTCAGGCTGAATTGTCGATTTGTGCGTGTACCACAGAAATTTATACTTTGCTCCCTTCCTTTGCACCCCGTACTTTTGATTCATTATTCATAACTACTTCATCATAAGCTYATATCTATTGCCTTACTTTTATTCTTCTATTATCAGTCATTATCAACCAGTCTTCAAGATGGAACCAACTGGTTGGTCAATAAAATAAAAGGTTAGTCCTTTCTTTGTTGATTTGTAGGTTCTGTTCGCATTATTGATATATTATCACGTGATACTCCAATTGCATGAAGGGCACCACATGCCATGCTAGAGTAGGCCTCTAAAGTATGGGTTGTGTATTTCTGTGCATAAATTTGCAAGTTATTTAATTTTTATGAAGTTGTATTAACAGTGCGAAAGTAGTCGTCATATCTCCTGGCTCAGGACTACATCTCATCAGTGTGCTTAATATACCTATAAATTAATAGGATTTATTAGTACATTATTTTGATTGATCTATTTTGGGCTTAATAGGAAAAATGCAAAAACCTTTGCCGGACCTGCTGAAGGATTATGACTTAGCTGTGGGAATTTTTCCTCGTGATGCAACCAACTATGAGTTCAATGAGGAGACAGGAAAGTTGACTGTTTTCATTCCAGAAATCTGTGAAGTTGGCTATAAAGACTCATCAGTCTTGCGTTTTTCCACCACTGTAACTGGATATCTGGAGAAAGGAAAGCTAGCTGACATAGAGGGAATGAAAACGAAAGTGATAATATGGGTAAAGGTGTCTTGTATTGCTTCTGATGGACCAAAGCTCAACTTCACAGCTGGAATGAAGAAAACCAGGAAAAGAGAGGCTTACGAGGTCCTTAGAGATGGTGTAAGTGTTGATAAGTTCTAAAATGTAGGAAGTGTGTGGTTGGGTCGGTATATATACCTTAAGCTTTACCTTGTTATAGACTTTCGATCTTGAACGAATTACTGTAAAGCCGAGAATCTTACCCAACCATATTCCGATTACCTGCTATTTTCTGATGTCTAAAAGTGGTACGCAGTGCTCTTCTCCTTTTCAAACTTCTGGTTGAATGATCTATAAGAAGACTTGCCAATCTGCATTCTAAATGACATCATTTCATAATCGGATTGCAGTTATTTCTCATTTCTCAATCTATACGCACGCCTCATAGTTGTAATTTTATTTTATTATATAACATCACTGATATTGGAATACAACACTCAGTATTCACATCATTATTGTAACCTCTTTCTTCTCTCCTGCTATTGTGAAAGTATTGCTATTGAGTTTACTGCTGTAAATGGGGCAGCTTCTTTTAACTATTGTCATGGTGTAGCTGTTGAAAGAAGGTTTTTGAAGCTTCATAAGTGGACCAGCAAATTGCAGCAGCAGGTGCATGGAAGAGCATCCTTGGAATCCACCCCCTCATCAGTCCATTGTACCCATCCTTCTTCACCACTCGCCCAAGTACGTACCCAATTGAACTGCTTGAAAATCTGTCGCATCCACACACTCCCTGTTTGTGTAGCAAAAACCAGTTCATATTCATGCCATATTATTATTGATATAGAATCCCAATTTCAAATTCAAATACGTATTTGAAACTTCTAAAAATCTAGGATTAGTATCACTTTTGGGTTTATACCATCTTTAGGGCATAGGGAAACAAGGAATCCACTAGAGGCCAATAGGAAATAGTTGTGTACCTGACACTGTAGCTGAGTTTTCACAGCGTCCAGTGGCGTTGTGAGAGCAGCAGCGAGAGACCCTGCTGCTGCACCAGCCGTAGCATGAACAACAAGCTTCTCGTCGTTGTCACTGCCTGGCGAGATCTCCTTCAAGCCTCTTTTTGCAACTTCATAAGTGGCAAAATGGACAGCCGTGTACGGCGCGTTCATCAAAACCGTGGTCCTATAAGAGGCATAGAGCGCCCCAATTCCTTCCTCTACCAAAATCCTCCTCACACAGTCTCCCACTCCTTTGTAAGGACTGCTTTCCAGTTGCAGCCTCTGCTTCACCACATCCATTGGGGTTATCACGGCGTCGCTCGCCACCGTCGCACAGACTCCAGAAATGGCATGGCCTATTGGGTTGTTCGGATTTCCAACTGTAAACCCCTCTTTGCAGATTTCGTATACTGTGAAGTAGACGGCGTGTGCAGGTCCTGCGCCGAGACCCATTGCTCCGATGCCCCGGTAGAGCCCCGCGGGACCTTCGAGCTTCAGAATTGAGCTCAGTGCTTGCCGGACCCCGATGGGTTGAATTGGGGATGATCCGCCGAGGGCCTGCATTCGGGTCTTGAGAGTATCCACCGGAAACATGGCCATGTGCTCGACGGACCCGGCAATCGACCCGGCGACCATGAACTGCCAGAAGTAAAGGCCGTCGTGGGTCTGCGGCGAAACAGAAATTTCTGGGTGGAAATCAGGAGAGTGCGAGACGCTCGTGGCCATGGTGTTGCAGAGAATGATACTCTGGCGTCAAAAGGGGTCAGAATTAGAAACAGAGGCTGTAGCGTAATAAATGGCTTCGAAAATGGACCTCTGTTTCAATGGAATGAGGTTGTCGCCATGCTCCATAGCTTTTGTGAGGTGATGTTTTCTTTATTTTTTCTGCGTATATATTTCTAATCACAGAGCATCGTTTAGAGGAGCTATCATAGCCTTTTGTTCCTCCATTTTTCAAGTTGAGTAAAATATCAAGAAAGATTCGGATTACATTCATGTTGATTCAAGCTTATTCATCTTCGTTCGTCCAATTTTCTGGGAATAATTCTGGGGTTATATTATATCAGAAAAAGATGAATGAGACATGGTTTTGGATTTGAACTTGGTGAGCTGTGGAAACAGACAGGTTGTTGAACTAGGTCTTATCTGGTGAGCATCAAATTTGTCTTTAGCCATTTCGATCATCTAATGTCAATTTCTGGAGATTCTTCTGAAAACCCAGTATCTTTTAGGAATTCAGATTCCTCACTTAACTGGTAAAAAAAAAAGGCATATTCTTTTCCTCCCAATGACAATTTTTATTTATTTCTCTCACATTAATGAGTATTAGGACATGGGAAAGCTCAAGAAAAAGGTGGCAGACAAGAAACAGAACCAAAACAAAATGGAATGGACCTCAGTTTCTCCAAATGGGTTCAAATGGGTCTTCCACAATTCATTTCTTCATTACCATATCTCAACATTCTTATAAAATTTGACCCACATTTTTTATGAGAATCTTCAGTTTTCAGTTAATTCAGTATATTTCATAGATGATACCGGCGAGGAACGAGTCGCTGTAAGGTGTAGTTTTTTTTTTGATATCCATAAGTGTCTGGGTCAGTTTACGCGCACTTCAACTAATCTCACGAGACAACTACCTCACTCTACAACATTTGGTGTCAGAAAACACATAGGAATTAATAATTTCTAAGGTAGATGGCCATCATGACTATAAAATGTAGTTTTGAAGAGAAAAAAAAAAGGCAAGTAAAATGTAGTTTTGAAGAGAAAAAAAAAAGACAAGCTCACATGAGGGGAAAAGATGAGATATATAATTGGTGGATGCATGCACTCATAGATCAATCCTAAAATTTTGATGGGTAATATATAATAAGTTCGATAGCTAATAGTTTCCTTCCAAAATAAGGTCTTGGCATTACATTCCTGTCCAATGCAGTCTCTGCAAATGAATGGCTCAAAACCAAGGACCAGAATTTCAAAAAAAAACCAGACCATCAACACAACAAGAAACAGACCAAAAACCAAACAGGAACCAGAATGTTCTGCAGATCATGAACATCAGCAAATTCTGATGAAAATTTCCCATGTGGGTTTCGATCAAAAGCTCTCTCTCATCATCTGCAGATCATATGAAAACATGGGCAAAGCTGCAATCAAAGACAAGCAAGCTTTATGATCTTGAATGAAAAGCTTTCACATTTCCAAAAAGTGATTCCTATTTCTCTTTACATATTAACATTCTGTGGTGCAGTGCAGAGAAGAAGATAAAGCAATTTTGTGTTCCTTAAGTTGGCTGGAAGCAGAATGATCTCCAAGTAGAAGAAAATCCCAATCTGAATCTGCTTCCTCTGTTTGCATGAACACTGTGGGGAGCACAGGACTGAATCTGAATCATATCCCACATCACTTGAATATCTCTGTACTCTCCACAAGACTCTATGTCCTTGTAGAGGCTCAGCAGCCCATTTCCATTCCCTGCAATTTTTACCCATTTCTGAATCAAATTACAGAGAGAGAGAGAGAGAGGAGAAAGAAAGAGAAAGATTACCTTTAGGCTTATGGAGAAAAAAGAGCTTAGAGGGGAAGAGGAATGAGCGTTTAAAATAACCCGAAAATCGCCATTTCTTCATCTTCTTCTTCTTCTTCACCTGCAGGCTCCACTCTTCAACTAATCTTCACTTTATATATACAATCTCTCTCTCTCTCTATCTGAAGAGTCAAAATCAGAGTTAATTTATAAAGAAAGAGACGGACGTTTGGAGTATTATTGGTATTGCCCTTTTAGAAGCGATCCCATCAAATCCCCAAAATCAGAGAATTAAGAGCTGAATTGAATGTGGGTCCATTTTGGTAATCCAAAAACAGTGAAAACCAAGAAGGATTAGCCAATTATAAGGCATGGAAATGAGGACCAAATACAGTGAAAGTGGTTCAAAGTTAAGATGGGAAGGAGAAGAAGGAGCGTTTTGGGATTTGAGGAGCATTAAAATTAAATAAGAGTAATGAAGTTTGGATTTTGCTTTCCCCATCTATCGTTTACAAATAGATTCTCTTCATTAAAATACACCGAGGAAGTTGGTCAATTGGGGCCATCCTCAAACTCAAACGGTTGGTTTGCCTTTTCTATCATTTCTTCTATTTGTGTTCTCTCTCCACGTGTATTTCTTTATCCAAAAGGCTCCTTTTGTCTCTATAATGATTGTATTCTTTAATACTCGTATAACCGCTCTATTCCTCTTTATTCCTCTTGAGAAGTTATTAGAGGTGATCATTTGATCCATGTACGATTTAATCTTGTAAAGATTTAATCTTTGTAATTTCATTAAAATGATTCGGGGATTTAACGACGCAACCACTTGGATCCCATTAATCGGTCTTTTTTCCCCTTTGGTGGTTGTTATGCATGTTAAACCATATTACATCATAATGATATTTTCTATATTGGAGAAACTGAAGTTCGATGACTAAGTAGTTACAAATTTTTGAACTACATGAGTAAACTATTATTTCAATCGAAACTAATAATTTCTCCTTGAGCTTGTACGTAAGCTCACGTTGACTTGAGTCTATACATTATTGAGTTTAGAGGTAGTGTTAGAGGTATTTTTCGACATGATTATGTATATATTTTTCTTTTCATTTTTTTTTGACGTATATGAAAGTAGTGTTTTGCTAAAATTTGAGCAAAGTGTAGAGTTAACAATGAACCTAGAGAGATTAAGTGGAAGTATTGAGAAGATAAATAAGATTAACGTAAATAGGAGTTGATCATGTGCAATCCCTAACTGCCTTTGCCTTTGCTTTGACATCTCACCAACTGGTTTTATCCACTCTCTCTCTCTCTCTCTCTCTCTCTCTCTCTCATTTTGTGATGTTGAGTGATTGGAATATGACTTTTTAAGGATTAGTGAACTCAAAGCCAACTTCAATTCAATGGAAACCCAATGGAACTCCACTTTAAGTTTGTGATCACTTAATTAGTGTTCATATATTAGCTCATGTTTACCTGCAACGAATGAAAATGAAGTACCGATAATCCAAATTTTCATTTCTTTGACCGTGTTTACTAAATTATACGGATCCRCTCTAAACTTTGTAATCACTTTCTCTCAAATGAGATATTTTCATTCATTGCAATCTCATCAATTTCATTCTTATTTCTTATTCGGTGGTCCCACCATTTGTTATAGTTGATTTATAACTTTTATCATTTATTTCTTTCTATTAACGAGATCCACAACTTCTTAATGAATTATTTTACACTTTTTTATTCTTTTTATTTATATTATTACTCTTTTTTTTCTAATAAAAATTTAGATGTGATTTTATTATAAAATATTTTAAATTTATATTTAATTATATAATTTTATTTTGTTAATCTTAATTAATAACAATAATTTTTTAATATAATTCATGATTATTAAATATTAGAATAATAAAATTTATTAAGATTTTATTAAATGATGATGGTTCTAATAAGAATTATGTTAGGTTGATGTAATTTTATTTTAATTATTTATTATTTATTAATATTAAATAAATTGTTATAATAAAAAATATTAACTATCAATAAAATAGTAATAAAATAAATTAAAATTTGTTAAATATTTTAATCAAAAAATCATCACACTAATATATTTATAGTTGCTAGAAAAAAGAGTGATATACTAGTAATTGTTATATATTTGATTACTATTCCGATCTCCAGATAGTTTTAGTAAACAACATGATCCACTACCGAAAGGAATTCCAAAATGGGGGATGGGTGAAGCTTACTCTATGTTTGGAAATAGCGGGTGACTGTGTTATCCCTCCGACTCATGCATCACAGATCAAAGAGGTAGATCCAGAAGGAAAGAACATAGCCCTGGGTGCTCGCTTTGTCTTGATTTTCGATTGATGACCTTGCGTATAAAGAGAGGTCGAATTCCAAACCTTATAAAAAAAAAATTCTAATTTTGATTCCAAAAATTTGTTAGTAAACAATGTCAAAGGAGTAGCATTTTTTTCATTTTGATTGATTCCTATTCCAATTTATGATAAAAGGGGTTTAGTTTTATATCCCAACTTACAATCAAATAGATTAATGAAATGAATAATCTAAACAACCCACCAATACAATTTGATTAGAGGGTATTAACAAGATAAAATAAAGATATAGGTCAAATACAGACTTCAATTTCAAGTCTCGTGTCAAAAGTTTTTTTTAATCAAGTTCATGTTAAAAGAATGATGTTGTGATGTTTGAAAGTGAACAATTTTTAATGTAATAGTAATATTTAATAGCTTTATTTTCTACAACACCAATACCCCATTTGTTAGTCAAATAAATTAGGTTAAATTATAAATTTGATCATTGAATTTTTAGAGTTATGTCTGCTAGGTTTTTAAACTTCAAAAAATTTCTAATAAGTTTCTAAACTTTCAATGTTAGATTTAATAATGATAATAAAAAAAAAAAGAGTTTGAGAACCAATTGAAAACAAAATTGAAAGTTATGGACGCATGTACTAGACACTTTTCAAAGTTAAAACATTTATCAAACATCCTAATAAAACGTGACATAGGTAAAATTTTATTTCTATTTTTATGAGTTATCATGTCCAACTCAATACACTAATAGAATATGTACTTTACGCCATACCATGATTTTGTTTGTGAATTTTAACMTTTACTACTTGTAATTAGAATAAGTTTGAAAAGACATAAAAATTACTATTAGATCTTTTAATTTTTTATAGTACAACAAATTGGGACACCAAGATTCGAACCTTCGAACTTTACAAAAATGTGTAAATGAGTAGATGTCAATTACTGCTCATATATTCAATCTGAAAAAACAAAGATACAAACACMGAAGATAAAACCATATACTTAGGCAACAAACAAACCCAATTCAAATTCTTCTCCACATGAGATCAAAATGGGAAGAAACACAAACTTGAAAAACATTTCTTCTCCATATGCAAAAAGCCTAAAACCCCTTTTGGTTTTGGGTAATATAGGGGCCAGCCATGAGATGATGCTTGAATCACAGCAACTTAGCCTCAAATCCATTGCCAAATCAAACACCTCATCAAGTTCCATCAATGCCCATTTTTGTAGGGTGGATTGGTGGGCAAAATGGACAAAGAGCTAGAAACATTGTCCAAAGATATGGAATTTTATGGGAAAGAATAATATATGTTGTCACCATTTCTTATGTGGATTGAGAAATTGATGCTTTCAAAACCCCTATGCTAAATTTTAAGGTTTGATTATATTTAGCCAATTTAGCATATACAAATTGTATTTGGATTAGTTTTATAGAGCAAGTGATGGAAGGATCCATTCAATATATAAACTCAAATCAACTGCATCATAAATTATTATTATTATTATTTTTAATGTTTATTACAAGTTAGACCCAGAAGTTAATAGATTCTAAGTAGAATATAAATACAATAAATAGTCAAATATCAATGTCTTTTTCTCTTATCTTATCTTTTTATTTAAACGGAGTGTCAAGTCCAAAAATCAAAATGATAGCTTGAATTTACAGACGATAGTCAAAATCTTTCCAAAAATGAATTCCTTGGTATCCTATCTATGTCAAATTAAATTAAAAATAAAAATAAAAAAACAAACAAACCAACCAAAATCTAAAGCTAGGAGAGACCTATGAACACAAAACATAAGCAATTAACAAAATACCAAAAAAAAAAAACACTTATTCATGGATAATGGAGTGAACCAAAATTGCAGCTTCATCAGTGGTCGTCACTGCATCACCTGTTTCGTTCATCAAATTACACCACCATTAATATTAATATATCCATCTCCAAAAATATTTAAACTTGAATGACATTTTTTTAGGTTTATATACCATAACTCTACGTTCAACTTTATGATCCTTGATTTCTTTTCATGTATAATAAGTTCCTAGTTTATTTGAATATATATATATTTTTTAATTTCTAAGTCTACTCCGCATAAAATTAAAATAATAAAGCTATAAGTGAGTGAGTAAACTAGTAATTTTGATTACATAGACAAAAATTATCAACTTAGGACCAAAATATAACAAAATAATCATAAAAATTTATAAACCAAAACCAGATTTAAACCTTTTTTTTAAAAGAAAAATACCGACCTTGAAGTGAAGCAGGCAAGTGGGAAATGATGTTATCAATAATGCCACCGCCGCCGCCGCCACCACCGCCGCCGCCTTCTTCTTCTTCTGTCTTTACATTTTCCTCCGGCTTCTCCTCTGTTTCTCGTTTACCTGAATGAAACAGCTCAGAAATCATATTGCCGATCCCCTTTCCGCCATTCCCGCCGCCACCGCCACCGCCGCCGCCATTTTCCTCCGCCGACTCAGAAACGCCGCCTTGATCTTCCAAAACCGCCAATCCATTACCGCTTCCCACTTCCCCTGTTTCCCGAGAAACACTCTGTTCTTCTTCTTTTTCTTCGTTTTCTTCATCTCCCTCTGCATAAACCATGCTCGAAATGAAATTCCTCAGAAACCCACTTCCCTTTTCTTCTCCTTCATCTTTATTTTCTTCAGAGACCATGTTCGAGATTAAATTCCTCAGGAACCCATTCGATTTTTCTTCTTCTTCTTCTCCTCCGATGGAGTTCTGAGGATTTTCCTCTGCAACTCTGTTTTCCATCTCTCTTCAATTTTACTGTTTCAGTTGGAAGGTTCCGATTAGAGGCGTCAACGAAATTGTGGAACTTTGCATTTATATATATATATTTGGATGGCTGAGGAATTGGACGACCGTCCTGTTTCAGGTGAGGATTAAAAAAAGGAGGCTCTTTTCAGGTTACACGTATTTTTTGAAATTTTGTCTGATGGGAATTCTTCTTTTATCCAATGAAACTTCAACGCGTGGCGTATTTTTTGGAATATTTAAATTAAAAGTCGGTGGGAGTTTTATTCGATGTCTTGGATTCTGTGCCGGATGGAATCTGTCCAAGTTAGTGGGACTTCCCATTTGGGCCTGGGCCCCGTTGTTTGTTTGGGCCGCAAAAGTCTAATATTCATGGGCTCCAAATATTTAGACCATTTTTTGTTTAACTTTGTCGACGTGTTTAGCTCATTTCTAGATTCTCTTTTTTTTAATAAAGAAAAATAATTATTTGATAATTACTGTTTTTATTTCTTTGATTTTTATGTATTATTTATTATTTATCGTTTTCTGTTTTTCTTTTCTAATAAAAAGGTCSAATTATATTTGGAAACAAACAATGTTTGGTAGCCTTTTTATTCTATAAAATTTTAAATTAAAAAAAAGTAAAAATTTTATATAAAAATTAATTTTTCAAAATTAAATATTTAAAATGTAGGTTTTATTTACTATACATTTTATAAGTAAAAAATGTGATAAGAAAGCAAACTTAATAAAATTGATAAAATGATATTTTTATCTATTTGAAAAAATTATAAGCAAAAGTAAAAAACAAGAGAAACTCTATTTTCTTGTTGGAAATGTTTCTTGAAGATAAAAGAAACGATAAATAGAAATAGAACTAGTTGAGTACTAAGTACTTATGTTTCTCAAAAATTGAAAATGAAAAACTAGAATTCTAAAACGTTACCAAAAGATTAATGATATCTTAACTCACTTTCTCATGACAAATTATCTTAGCTAAATTAATATGGGGTAAAATTTTATAAGAATTAAAATTGTTTCTTGAAAAATTTTGAATTTCGTGTTTAAGTAAATAAGCATTCTTTGTTATGRGGTTGTCACGGATTGGGTGGCCATATGGATAAGGAAGTCCAAAGAGTTTTTTCTTYGTGGAGGTTTCACRTCACATTAGTCATTCCATTCCTTCCACGTAATCTAAAATGTGTAGGACTATCGAGAGGTTACTTTCAGATTTGAAAAATAGGGTTCTATTATGATGTATACAATGRGATATAAAAGAAGAAGAAAACRGATTCTTCTCTTGAGCCTATTTTCTTTCATTGATCTATGGGATATAAAARAAGAAGAAAACRGGTTGTTCTCTTGAGCCTATTTTCTTTCATTGATCTTGCCACTTAGAACTGGTAGGTRGGTATAKGTTTGTCTTTCCCTAGATCCGACTGAGCTTAAAGACATTAGACATACATAAAAAATCATTTAGATCCCGATCGGGCTTTGGTGGTCAAATTTTAAAAATTCGWAAAATATAAAAATGCATCCTTGTTAAAACGAGTCTACTACACTAAAAAGAATACTAGTTTAGATTATTTTTCAAATTACAATGTCTATCGATAATAAATAAAAATAAGAACAAATTTTTGTTCATAATACCAACAATCCCAATATTTATGTTTTAATTCAATACTTCCCCTCTTTTTTCTAAATGTAACCCATTTTCTATAATTTTTTTAAGAAATAAAATTGGTGTCATGATGCAGAAATTTGACATCTTGGAATTCTGCCAAATTCGYACAAATCTTTTAGAATAAAAGGGATCGACCAACTTGAAAAACTATATAGCACTAAAGACTGGCGTTGATTTTACCATCGAGAATGAATAAGGATTGCTTTTACCACACAGACTCCGTGTTTAAGTCAGAATCAGAGTAGTCGAGTATGGAGAGTATGGTATTTCARCGTAGSAAAGAGTAGAGATTTGTAGCATATTTTAACATAGCAAATAGCAGAGACTTATAACATATTTTAGCGTACCTTTAGGTTCGGTTCATCCTCTTATTTATAGAAGTTGAATTCTAATATTTTTAGGATTTACATAAATCGAATCCTAGTGTGTTCAAAGATATGTACTCTTGGGCCCATGTGTTTCGTCGTGGCCTAGTGTCGGATCAAAGGTTGAGATAGGACAAGTACGGATCGGGCTGTACAAAAGTCGAAGAGAACCAAAGGAGGGTTCTCGATTGGCCGAGAAGGTATCGACCCCGACCACGGGTCTGTCGTGGTCGACCTGGATTGACTCGGGTTGACGGTTTTCGGTGCTTACCTAGTTCGTGCACTTCTTCTCCGACCTAGTATATGCTTCTATAGTTTGGTTCGTTCTTCTTCTATCTTCCTATAACATGTCAAATTACTTTTACAAGGTAGTATGTATAGAGAAATTTAATGTAACCCTAATACCAAATTGGGTTGTATATATCTCTTCAATATGAAAATAATGTTAAATCAATCTTATTTTAGAAGCCAAGTATCGAATGGGATTTTTTTAATATATAATTAAAATCTTGTTGGATCATGAAAGGGAATAAAGAGAAAAAGTTGTTTGAACAAACTTTAGATATAAAATCTTGCCAATAATATAGCTTTTGGGATATCTAACTCACACTTTAGATTTGGATAACCTTAGATTGGATTAATTATTTACGACTTTGCTTACATTTTTGGACTACATAACTATATACTTTTAAAATTTACCCTTTTCTAGACTATCCACAGATATTAAACAATTTTCACAATCAACTTATTGATATCAAATTACATAAATAAATACTTTTCAAAACCTACAATGACACCCCTTTCCATAATCGTATGAATGAGTAGGATTCTTATTTTGTTTTTGGTTAAATATTATCCTTCCATGAAAATTTAATAATTTACACCTTTATTTTGTTTAACCCTTTTCAATGCAATAATGGATATGCATATATTTTGGTTCTAAAGTTAAAATACTATTTTGGTAATGTATTTTGAACATTTTTATTTTGGTCCATGTACTATTAGCTTTGGATTTTAGTGTTTATACTTTGAAAATGTTTATTTTGGTATCTTTATTTTTTTTATCATTTTATTCCCTTCTTATTAAGTTTGACTTGGAGAGAAAAATAACATCTCATGTATTTCTCTTTGAAGAATAATAATAAATATATACAAGTGTACGAGTAATTTGTGTAATAGGCAAAGCGAACATAACTAGCGGTGATTGACATATATCTCAAACCAAGAAGTTATTAGTTCGCAAAATGATCCCTTCTTACAAGTACAATAACAAAAAAACCAACGTTTTGAGAGAATATAAGAAGGAAAATAAATTAAAATTGAAAAAAGAAGAACAAAAAATAAGAGACTGAAAAGAAAGAAAAGCGAAAAAGGAAAAGCAAATTAGTTAAAGCAAAAGAGATATAATTGAGAAAGAGAAAGCTGAGAGTGAGAGTGTAATGAAAAAAGAGGAGACTGGAGAGGAGAGAAGAGGATGAAGTGGAATCGGGTCGACCCGGTAAAGGAAATGGGTGGTTTTGGCGGACGGGTCGGCGCCGTGTGGGTTCTGTTGCTGCTGATCTTCTCTTCATCTTTCTGTTGGGGTTCTGAGGACAAAGTTACAGTGTCTGTATATTACGAATCTCTCTGCCCATTCTGTGCAAATTTCGTAGTTTACCATTTGGTGAAGCTTTTCCAGAACGGCCTCATCTCCACCGTCCATCTCCGGATGATCCCTTGGGGCAACGCCTGGATCCGCCCCGACGACGGCGCCTTCCTCTGCCAGGTCCCCCATTTTACAGTTTCCAATTTTACTGAATTTTTTTTTTTTCAATTTTTTCCTCAATCTCGAGACTTAAAAAATTGTCGTGTACCATTGGCTAAATTGAAAATATTGGTAATTATGATGGACCAATACCCAACCATGCTATTAAATGTTGTTACTGCAAGAACTGCAGTCTGCTGGCTGGCACCCACCATTTCAACTAGATTTATAAATGCTAATATTTTTCTTTGGTCAACTTTCTTTAATAACTCACCAGAACTTTGTCTAACTAATTTTTAATAATCCCATTCTAATCTAAGTATTTACTTACTATATCAGATATTGATGATTTTTTATTTTTTTTTAACATTTATCGTAACTAAAAAATGTAACTGTATGGGTGCAGCATGGACCTGATGAATGCATGTTGAACAGCATTGAAGCTTGCACAATTTCAATTTACCCTGATACAGTAAACCACTTCTACTTCATTTGCTTTTCGTATTATTTGCTTCTCATTTGTTTTTGTTTAAATATTATTTTGCTCTACGTGTTTTTTTTTTGTTTATTGTGATCTTTATACTTTTAGGATGCTCTAAAAAGTATCATTTTGRTCTCTATTTACAAAACTTTAACTCAAATTTTATGCACAATAGTAATTTTTTTAATACAAATTTACAGCTACATTAAAAAAAAAATTGGTGAATGTAGTGTCATGCTAAAATTTTAATGAAAATAAATAAAATAAAAATAAAACCAAAGTACTAAAATAGTCATTTTTAAAAAGCATAAAAACCAAAATGAATATTTTTTTATTAAAATAGTATTTAAACCTAATTTTTTCATATGAATATGGGCATAAAAGTGTTTTTAATAGATAATTTCTAATATCAAATGAATGTTTACCTATTAATGATGGCTCAACTTACAAGTCTAATCATATCATATCAAAAAAAAATAACTCACAAGTCTAATTAATTTAAGATTTGATCTAAGTCTCTGATTTGTCACACCTACCCTAGTCTCACCTCCATTTGTACTCTTGTAAAATAAATTAGAACAATGCTTATTGATAATGTTAATTCTCATGGAGTAAAGTTTTAGTCCAACTTGTTATCATTTCAATTGACATTTTCATTACTATGAATAATTGTGGCTTCCATCAATATATTGATTCATATGTTCAGACTCACATTTATGTGAATTGAAAAGTCTGCCAATATGTGTTTTTTGGCCTGCGAAGGAAAAGCATTTCAGATTCATCCATTGTGTTGAAGGATTTACAGTGCAAAATAGACACAATGAATGGACCAAGTGTTTTGACATTGCCAAGTTGAGTACTGTGCCAATAGATTGCTACAGAAATGGCCATGGAAAAGTGGTAATATTTCTTTCTTTTTCATCAYCATCTTCTCTCTGTTTCTTTCTTCCTTTGCTGAGCCACTGAGTCTGATATGGAAAGCCATTGAAACGCAGCTTGAACAGAACTATGCTTCTGAAACCACTCGCCTCAACCCACCTCACCGATTTGTTCCATGGGTCATTGTCAATGATCACCCTCTCCAAGAGGTCGGTCTGCTTCAATTCGAGCCAGTTTGGCTTCCTTGTTCTTTGCCTGTGATTCTCTAAAATGAAGCTGTTTTTTTTTTTTTTTGTTGAACCAGGACTACCTAAACTTCATGGCCTACATCTGCAAGGCTTACAAAGGCAGTCCTGCACCAGATGCTTGCAGGGCTATATTGCTCGACGACCGCCAGTACCTGGAGAATGTCGATGGTGGAAGTCAAGTCTGTTATGCAACTGCAACGCGAAACTCGACATCTTAAATACTGGCTAGGAGAGATCTCAAGATCAGACAAGCCAGAAAATTAGATGCTACAGTCAATGGAGAAGTTCCATTTACAAAATGACAGTAGTAGATGATAATTTCAGAACGTATCAATTTCAGTTGCAGAGTTACAATGAGGTAGTGCTAATGTTTTTGTGTTGATGATATATCGGCTTTGCTCAGACAGCATAAAGTTTGGAACTTAGTTAAAACTCTCACTGTCTCATCTTGTCCTTTCACACGAAAAGTAACACAAGTATAACTCTATCTACAAAACAAATCTACACTATTTTACATACCAGAGATTGGAATAAAATTTGGGTTTAAGTTTCAGAGGCAAATTCACGACCTTACTTGAACAGGATCTGTTCTATAGGTTGTATAATTGTGTCCTTGAGTTATAAGTTTCATTGGCAAATTCAACTTATAAAGATCTATAATAGCACAAGGGAAAGAATAGAACCTGATATTCCGAAGGGTTTATGAAACTTGTGGAAACCGAATCTGATAGATGGCTGGATCTTGTCTGCCCTGCTCAGTGGTGAATTTTTTTGATTTTCTCTGTCCAAATTATATTCTGAACAATACTTGTTCCTTCGCTACTAGTTCTACATATGAGTATCATTTATGGCACCAATCACTACTATCAATAACATACAATATCATCAATTAGAACAAGAGTTCGATACAACGACATCCCATCATAGTAATGTATTTTTACAACCCATGATTATATGATCTAATCATTTTTAACAACCATTAGGATTAGATATAAATTGTTGTATCAAAAAACTAAAGCTGTCATAATGGGCACTCTTGACTTAATCAAAACATGCCTCATACTCTTCATATCAGTCATACAAAAGATTTAAAACTACAAAGGGCTGAAATTCATGGAACATAGAATTTTGCAAGAAAGCTTAAGAGGAACTATTAACACTTCAATTTAAAAGGTTGAAGAAAGCATGTGACACCTTATCTCCAATAGCAACCGTATGTGCCTCCTTGTTAGAAGCAATATAATGTAAAGAGATGCAAACAACTGAAGTAAATATATGCATCACATAAAGACAATTCAACTAGAAAGACAATGCAACTAGATATTTCGTTTATGGCTCACAAATCATAAACTTCAACATAAACTGCAGCTTACACAACGGTATGCCGGCGAAATTGCTTATCTACTACTAATTTATTGGCTAATATATTTCTGAAAAGTCGAAAACTAAGTGATAAGGGTTTTGTGATAAAGAAGGGCGTGAACTTTTTGTACACCGTATGCCTGACTTTTTTTGAAACATTTCCGGTTGTTTTGGTCTATCCCATACATATCCATTAATGGATGTGAGGAGTGAAGAAAGCAGCCTTATAAAATGTTTGCAACCTATATTTGCAAGCCTTACCATGGGAATGCTGTACCCTTGGCCTGCAGGTCAAGCCAACAATACAGACTAGAGAGTAACTCATCCAGCAACTTATGTTAATCAAGTAACATAAAGAACTTATGGGTTAGAGTGAATTGCTTACTTCCAATATAGAAATAGAATAAAAGCCAAACTAATGGGCAAAGTTTGTAAAAGTTAACTCACTCAGTAAGTCATGGTGTCTTGTTTCGTACAGAAGATGCATACAAACAAAACAACTGCTAGAAGGTGGGTTCTTTGATCCAAAAATTAGCAAGGAGATGTGATTTACAATAAGATATCATAGACGACACAGTACTTCAGAGATTAGTTCTTTAAACATACATATACAACAAAACAAACATCCTATTTTAATAGCATGAAATGAAGAAAGAAGAAGAAGGCTATGACAAGCTAATTCACAATGTAATTGATGTCTGGTACTAAGGGGAATTAATCATATCCCAAATGCTATTGCATATATCAAAAGCAGATGTCTTAGTCGGGTCCAATTCGAACTTCTGCACCACCCTTTTGTTTCTATCCACAATATCTGTAGTTGATTAACGTTAAGGTGAAGTAATAGCAACAGGAAAAATAAAACAGAAAAAAATTGAGTAATTTCAGATAAAGGATACGGCCAGAAATTTTAGACTGATCATCCATGTTTGGAATTATATCAGTGACCGAAGCATACATTGAAAGCTTCCTCCTGCAAGGAAAATAGAAAATATGCATCACTTTGAAAGATAAGAGAACTGTCTGGACACATACACGTTCACGTACATCTTTATTTTAAATATCTTTTAGACAAATTTCCCATTGTCAACACAGGAAAAGAAATTTAAATGCAGACACAGAACTAAAGTACAGTCATAAGAACAAAATAATATTTCTCTACTTGTTCCAAAAGCGCAATTCAAATGAAATGGATCGCAGGTATAACAGAAGGAACTTTAAATTATTTTTGTTTAAATTATGGGGATGGTGGATGCCATGGCTTTAAGATCTGAATATTAAACATTTAGATTGGCAGTATCCATATATTCATCGAAGAAATTGAATAATTGCTACTAAATGAACAGTCACGATTAATTGCTACAAAAGAAGAGGGTTGGCGGATTTCATGTGAATTAATTAATTGCTACTAAATTAACACTTAAAAGTCACAATTACAGATGATAAAACATCTTCAAAATAGAAAATATACTCACTGAGCTCTAAGTTCTTGTTGCTCAAGTTTCTTCATCGCCTGCTTCCTTTCTTGAACAGAAATCCTTTGGCAGTCTAGTTCATTAATCTCACTGGTGACAAGTGTGTTGATGAAAAACAGATGCATCATACATGAGGCAGGGAAGTACGTTAGGAACAAACAATCACATGAAGAATTTCACAGTTAAAAGTTAATTTTATACTTATCTAATCTCCTCCATGAGCAAATGTTCTTTCCTAAGTTCCTCTTCGAGCTCCTCTTCGAGAACATCCATTTCAGCATCTGCAACAGTTCTCGCTTTCGCCTCCTCCGTTTTCTGCCGGCATGCCTCGATTTTCTTCTCATAATCTGCTTCGTTTAGTAACTCGTTAAAACAAATGATATGAAATTAATTGCCAAAATTGCTAACCGCAATGATTACAAATTTTCACACTAAAGATTGTCCTTCGCTTTCCTAAACATAGCTCAACTGTACTTTCGAAATCATACAACGAGAGAGAGAGACCTTGAACTGAACTGTGAACATTACTGAAATCATCATCGCAAAAAGATTGAAGAGCCTTGACATGTTCGAGACATTGATTCAAGGTTTGAACGTCCTTTTGGTCCTTCAAGAGTGCAACCAGATCATTGCCATAGGATAACAACTCCTCAATGTTGATCTTTCCTGAGAAATCTCCCATTCCTCTAATCGAACAACGAATCAACTACAGATCTCACCTCCGATCGTCGTGGGTCGTTCGTGGCTTCGAGTCGCAGGTGCTGCACCGGATCTGCACGCCGCCGGGGTGGGGGGCGTCGGTATTGCTGCCGGCGTGAGAGTGGAGAGCCCTTTTTGGGGGGAAATCTCAATTATTTAGTTAGGGCTCCAACGAAGAAAAATCAATTTCGTTTGGGCGCCAAAATCAATATTTAAAACAAAAAATATACTATACGAATTCTGAATTAAACAAAAATGTCGATATGTCCGAGTGGTTAAGGAGACAGACTCGAAATCTGTTGGGCTTTGCCTGCGCAGGTTCGAATCCTGCTGTCGACGTCGTTTTTTCAACATTTTTTCTAACATTTAACATTTTCTGAATTCAATTCGATTAAATACCCTAAATATTAGTTTTCATTTAAAAATACTATTTCTTTTAAGAATATTCCAGATCTTTCCTTAATCCACTCCAGAAATTTAAAAAAGATGATGTGATAATATTATTAAGGAGAATAGTCTAATAAACTAATGAGAAATCTTCTTGCATCTAAATAAGAAGAGTGTAAAAAGTTCATGCCTCACTTTCATGAATCTTTCAAGATTGGAAAGAAAATGAAGAAATAAAACAGTATATTTTTCCTTTTTTCATATTATAAATAGGATATTTATCTAAATGTGAATAGTTTAACCTAGAATTTTATTTGTTCCCATTTTGACAAATCTCGTTTTCTATAACGGAATTAAGCCCAATAACCCAACAATCTACAAGGATTAAATTTCATTTAACTAATTAAACAAAAACTTCTAAATGTGTCTTCCCAGGGTTTTATTAGGAAATTATAAATATAAACAATTAAATCAAAAGTTTGCTACTTATTAATCRAAAAGTTAATATGTCCGAGTGGTTAAGGAGACGGATTCGAAATCTGTTGGACTCTGCCTGCGCAGGTTCGAAAACTACTGTTGACGTTTTTTTCCAAATTTTTATTAAAAACTGAAAGGTCTAAATTATAATTTTAATGAGTCGATTTTAAATAATAACTTTTTCTTAACTAAATTAAAAAGATAACGTCGTTGTAGTTTGTTTGTATACTGGTCAAACATTATCATTTTTATGGGGAAATCAATGGTCTAAATTACTTCAATTTTTCTTAGTTTAAAGAAGAAACTATATTTATATCATTAGAAAAAAAATGGATTGTATTTTTTAAATAATGTAGAGAACCATTTTATAAAATTACCATATATAGTCTCCAACCTGGAGCATATGAAAAGCAAAATGTTGTAAGTATTAGAATAAGAAGATCATAGATCACTCAAAACAAATGACAATGTTTTAACCTAAAGTATTTTGAACAATGGATTATAATTAAATTCGTGTGAATTTAAGCATAAAATGGACCGTACCGTTGTAAAATAAAAATAATTTAATGTCTTAACAAGTAATAGAGAGAGTACTACTCATATTACAACAATAAGTGACCAATCCTATGACTACAACTTTTTTTTTTTTTTTGTGAATTTTGCAATATTAGTGTAGGTTCAAAATTATTTAAAAAACTAATGCTAGTTTTTTTTCCCTCAATTTTAATACATTGTTGGACTTTAGATCTAGGGATGTGAAATCAAAGGGCTTAATTTTTATCATTCTAACTTATTCTACCTATATTTATCATTGAAGATGAAAATTTAATATCTAATTTTTTTTTTCACCAAATGAGATCATGCTTTTGCACATCTTATATTACTCAAAAAGTTATATATAATCATAAATTCACAAATTACTAGAGAAATATCAACCAAAATATAGTTCAAGTGTATCTCAATCAAAAGATAATCGATTTGTGCTCCTTGTGTACTATTCAAAATAATTAAAAAGAAATTTTGCTTCATTGGATGTGAATACTTGAAGAAAAATACCAACATTACAACTTGTACACAAAATTATGTTGTGCATTAATTTGTATATTATATGTTTGTAAACTTTATACAACTATGGATATTTGGGGGTGAGTAAATATCTAATTAGTGTTGTTTCTTTTGTTTTGCAGAAGATGTCGATTTCAAGCTCCGGCCACCGTGCCTTACCGGACTCTTTACTCCACACAGTTGGTGCTTTGTTCGCCATGGGAATAGAACATCTAGACCACATCCCTCCGGTGGAGAGAATGGTTGTCGTCGTCTTGCCACTCTCTGCGGGGACAATCCATGGTGGTTCAACTTCAACTTCAACACTGAGGAAGCTGCCAATGCTGTTGCGTCCGGTAAAAACCGCTCCATCATGAAATTTGACGATAGCTTATAGTTACAACCACTATTACTTCTTTCTTCTTCTTCTTCCTCTTCGTATTTTAGTTGCTTTAGCTTTAATTCATCGGAAAATTTATGGGCTTTCTCAGCTTTTTCGACTATGTCTATTGCCTCTGACAATGAGAAAACATCCACAACATCCGACAAGACATAGCTACCGTTGTTAGAGTTATTGTCGTCGTCACCGCTATCTACATTAACATCATAACCATCACCATTACCATTACGATGAAAATGTCTAAAGTTTCTTCCTGTAAATTTACGGTAGATAAAAATTTATAAAAGAAAACATTCAAAACACAATTAAGATATCATTTGATGGAGTGCTTCGTCTATCAACATTCAACTTGTAATAACATATGCTCTGGTTGAATTAAAAAAAAAAAGGAAAATTTGTATAATACCATCTATTTATACTAAGAAAATATACATTTATCTTGACCGACAAACAACAAACAACACAACATGACTTAATTAGCTAATAATACCTATCTTCACTCCAATAGAAATTTAACAACTTTTTAGTATTTTTTTTCCTTATATTTTCTAACTTACTTGTCAGAAATTTAACGATAAAAAAAAAGAGTGATAAAATGAAGAATAGTAAACTTTACTTGTTTGAACCGGTGGCCGCCACCATCCGGGTGGAAGCGTCGGGCGAGGGGTGGCGGCGGCGCCATCATCAGTGGAAGCATCACATCTCTCGACGTAATCCTTCGGCTTGCCCGGAGCTTGCTCCCAAGAAAACGGAACTCTATCGGAGGTCGAGGACGATCTCCGAGCAGCGGCAGAAATAGTGAGGGCAGCCGGGGAGCGGCGCGTGGTGAGAAGGGGCGCATTGAAGTTGAGTTTCCGGGCAATATGGTGGCCGTAGCTTTGGCTTGGTTGGTGGTTTTCTTGGAGTTCCATATCGGAGAAGAAAAGTGAAACTAAAATGAGGTTTGTTTTGTTTTGGAGATAAGATTAAAAGAGAAAAAAAGTTGGTTGAAAATTGGGAGTGAAACAGCTGGAAAATTATGGACATCTCGTGCACTTCATTATTAAACCTCCAAATTTTCACTTTTTTTTTTTTTCCTTTTGGGCAGAGATTGGTCACAAGGGGCAGTGGAAGAAGGCTTTTGTAACTCATCAAACCCAATCTCTCTCTCTAACAGTTGTGAAAATTCCAAAATATTCTCTGCCTTCGTGGAATTTATTGATATTTAGAGTGACACGTGTCCACCTAAAAATCAAGCTGACAATAAGTGTTCACATGGTCAACATCCACCTCATGTTTTTGTTTTTTGTTTTTAATTTTATTAAGAAACATTTTAAAAATTATATAGAAATTTTGGAAACAATAAACTACAAGTTTCTTGTTTGTTATTACTCGTAAACAAAAATATTATTTTATGATTATTGAATCTATGGATGTTGGTGCAATATAATTTTATTTTTCTTTATTACAAATGTGAGAAGAAAACACTACCCTAAAGTATCTCACTTTATGCATTTTTCTTTTGTTTGTTACAAATTTAATGGTTGTAGTGCAGGATAAGTGTTGACCAGAAAATATTTTTAAATATATTTTAAAAAGAATAATGAGGAGAATGTAAATTAATAATTAAAAAAAACATTGTGGATTTTTTAAGAAAATTATTTTTAATTCTTTTGAAATATTGTTATACCTAGACATTGATTTGGTTTGATAATGGAATTTTAATTGTTGTGTGATTTTTTTTTCAAAAACCAACTTTACCATAGTGAAATTAGTCAAAATATTAATAGAGATCTCAAAAGTTGAATTAATTTAGAAACACTTCTTAGCCATAAGTGCTTTTCAAGAAAGCAACTAAAATAGATACTTTATCAAGTTCTTTTTATTTAAACATCTCATGTTTAATCCATTAATAATGCATGTTTTTCTTTTTTTAATTACTGTCTCTCACTTTCTTTCCTTTACTTACTTTCCATGCATTTGTCATTGAAAAACCTAACTTAGAAAAACTTGAACAAACAGAGATGAACTTTATTATTGTATATTATATTCGGCATCATTTGGTTTTGATCTATCGTGTCAATTGTTCTGACAAAGATCTGTACGTAAGAGAATTTGTACATTATATTCGGTATCGTGTTATGTTCAACATACTCTAATACCTAAGTTAGCAAAACATTTCATAGAAAATAGCGAAAGTAGAATCGTGAGGACATATCTAGTGCTCCAGGTCTCTCCTTTTATTTATACATGGAGTTTCCTCGAGGTAGTTAATTAGAGTGGACCAACTCGACTTGATTTGGTCGACTCGGGTTTGATTTGATTGGATGATTTGGTTTGGACCATTTGACTTAGGTGGCTCGATCTATGTCGCTTCTTAATTTTAATTCATGAACATTTGATGAGTAATTTCACTCGTGACGATTATTAAATTCTTAAGACTTAAACGTAAACAATGATTTCTCAATGATTTCTCATACAAATATTGTAAGTGCTGACTATTCCTTTGTTCTTCATGAATAAGAAGCAATGTAGAATTTTAATTTCACTTTTTTTTTCAACTGAATATACATATTTCAGAAAATTCAATTATGCATAACTCTAAATTTTTTAATTTACATATAATATCATAAGTATAACCTATCTTAATGTGTTTTATATTACCTTTAATATTACATTTAAGTTTAATTTTAAAATGAAAAATTAGTTCATGCTATTTATGTATATTCCTCCGTATTTAATAAATAGTTCGTAAGAAAGGTTTTTATAAAAGATCAAAAAAGAATTAATTCAAGTGCATCACAATATTTTTAAACTTAATAATCGAACATATTCATGATTGTGGCCCAATCCATGTTTAGGCCCAGTCAAAGGTTTAAACCCCAATTTACGGAGACCTATTTAGAACTAGGGTAGGTCCAAACGCAAGAGATAAAACATTTTGGGCCGAGAAGATCAATTCGTTGAAAGTTTTTTTTTTTTTTTTTTTGAGCTAGAATATTTATTTAATTTAAAATGCTCGGTTATTAATCTTAAATTTTATTATATTTCATGTAAATTTATTATATAATTTCTAAAACCTTTCTTAGTTTCTTTATATATTTTTTCAACAATACAATGTTCTTCATTCTAATTTTAAAACTTCTATAAACTTGTCAACTAATTATTAAGATAGTTCAAATGATTAGATATTATTTTAAAAAAACAAAGGGTTAGGCAGTTGTATATTTTTTCTTGAATTATAGCGCCATTTACATTAAAAAAAAAAAAAAAACTTTGGAGATCTTTTCCTTGACACAAGTAATTTCATCGGATTTGTATTCTAAAAACTGTCATTGATTTCCATTTTTTTTTTTCAAATATAGTATAAGAACAACATTTTTTAAAAAAAATTATAAACATTTAAATTTGAATTTTATTTAAATTATGCCATTTTTGAAAACTTTCAAATTTCTTACTATATTGGAAAATACACAGTTATCTCAGGCTATAAATATCGAAGCATCGTCAACCAAGAGGTTTTGTTGAGGGAATTAAAGTGAGAAGAAAATGTTAAATTAAAATTGAAGGGGGAGAGAGAAGTGAAGGATGACTTATGTGGGAATTTCCAACCCAAAGTTTGTCATCATCTTGGAGAATATAAATATAATTAATTAACAAAGACTAATCAATATGATTTAATTAAATTGGGGAGAGATTCTTTAGGAGAAAAAACACATGAAAACCAAAAGGAAAAGTTAAAATCCATGGAGCTTGTATTGTGACTTTTTTTAACAATCTTTTTGTTAATTTGACTGCCCAATCTTTTAATTTTCTTTAGTGAGATCATATTATACACACTAGTTCATATGGGAGTTGATGATTAAACAAATTTGTGGGTTGAAATCTCTTCTATGGACTATTGTTGACTAAGTCATCGTCTTTTTAAAAGATATATAAGTGAGCGATAAGTTTTTAAAATCTTGTGTGAAAGCACTATATATTTAATTAGATTTTGGTGGTTGAACATTGTTAGTAGGTCATTGACCTACCTTTGGTTTAGATAGAGAAATATGGATAAAAAAGAGGTCTATTAAATTAGTCTTAGGGTAGCTACAGTAATGACAACATGTTTATTCTCCTCATTTTGAGCGTAGTTATTATTTTTTTTAGTACAACGAAGTGAGAACTCGAACTCACAGCTTTTTGGTTGGAGATAAGTACCTTGTTGGGTTATATTCACATTTCAACGAGACTTATTATAAAATTAATTTGATTGTCCACAACCAAATTTATTTAAATTTTACTTGTGTCACCTGTTGGTCACTGTGAAACGACCGGAAAATACTTGATGTTCATTGGAAGAGTGAGTAGATTTTTATGTACCTAGACGATGTGGCGAGAGGCGAAGCTCTCTAAGGATCGAGGATAGACAAATCGTCGATCAGAAGAGGATGGAAGCTAGAAAGCTCCCTAGAGATGGATCAAAGGTAATGTCGAGGATCTGATACCATTTTAAGGATGAATAAACTACCACTCAACCCAAAAACTTAATTTAATGAGTTGGGTAAATTTAATTCATATATTACATATCTAATATTCTCAGTCGAACACGAAGTCAGTTTCTTTTTTTAAAAAAAATTAGTTAAATTTTATTTTAGATGAAACATGATTTACAGGATGTGAATAGAAATACAGAAGTCGTAGAGAAATATGCAGCATCGAACACCTTGTAAGAAAGTCATTGTATTTTCGTCTAAAAAAACATTCAAATTATTAAATTAAAGAAATGATCTGCAAATATTTTATCGTGTTATTATATTAGTTTTTTTTTTAAGTACATTATTATATTAGTTGTAGGTGCTTGTCAATTTCAATTCTAAATTTCTCTAATAGAGAGATAAAAAAAAAAAAGAGAGAGAGAGTATATATCATCACAGAATAATATATGTAAATATTATATTATTTTTTGTTGTTGGAATAATACCACTAGGGCTAGTAGGCTAATTAATTGAAATGTGTTTGAAAATGTACCTTCGGTATTGGAAAGTGATTGATGGAATATATATATATAATATAATGATCATGCAGTTTATTATTTAAATTATGAATATTTTAAAATTAAGAGATTCTTTCATTATTCACGAAATCAATTTTTTAATAGATTAATACTAATCACTACCATAATATTCAATTCCAATAGGAATTCTACCATGAAGCTATGGTTAATAATTTATATAGCAATTTTATATTTTTAAAAAGAATAATCATATAGTACTTAGTCTTGGGTGAATTGATCRATTAATTAATTAGGAAAATTGGGAATTTGGTTACAAATATAAATATCATAGAAGAGGAAATATCACGTTGACATTGTGACAGAAATAAAAATAGAATGGGTAAAACTAAGTATTTATAGAAATCTTGAGGCCTTGTACTCAAAAATAAAATAATAATAATAAAAAAATCTTGAGGCCAAATAAAAATCGATATCACATTATACTCTTTTTAAAATTATGGAAACCAATAAATCTTTTTTTAAAAATCATATAAATTATTTAAATTAAGTTAAAATCGACTATATATTCTTATTATTAGTATTTAGATTCATAATAGTGATATTTGTGTTAACATATTTAATTATTGACATTTTTATATYTTATAAAAAAAATTATAGTATCTGGAGAATATTTGTTATGGTTGATGATATGAATATTTGTGTGATATTGTCCGCTTTAGGTATATCCATCACGACTTTATTTTTGGTTTCATCCTAAATTCCYCATACCAATRGAGATAATTGYCATCTCTTATATATCCATGATCATTCCCTTCTCTTATCAATGTGGGACTTTGTTTGCAATCACCTTACAAACTTAACACAAGTAAAGTAGAATGACAGTGATCTCAGTGTAAGATTCTACTTTGAGAGTGTTGTGTCGAATTCTCACCMGGAGTTGCATAAGGAAAAATTGGTTTACCTCTATAAGGGATTTCCCTTTTTCTTTATATATGGAGGGAGAAAGCGACTTAGAAATTTTGAGGAGGACATAAAGGGTCGCACTTGGGGGTTGGGTTGTGGAGGAGACCGTTGACATTCTCTCTCCCTCTAAGTACGGTAGCGGAAGGCGCGGCGACATCTCGGGGGACTCTCTAGGTCTATCGTGGTCTGGGAATGCGGTGTCAGCACCCTGTCCGTTGGCTGTCTCTCATATGAACTACTTAGGTAYGCTCRACCTAGCTTGGTCTTCGTTAACCCARTCCACATGGCTAAATGGAGCTACGAGRCATGGTTTCTTGGATCTGCCTGATAACAACTATCAAGAGCTTGAATTGTAAAGTAATAGATCAGTATCGCAACGTACACCTAACGTGTAGTCATCATTTTAGATGAATAATTTTCCGAAACAAAGTCTTTTTAGTTCRAGATGTTCCGCCATTCGCACAACTCTAGTTGAGTCACTATCTCAAAAAAGAAAAAAGAAAAGAAAAAAAATCACTAACCTCCCAATCTAGATAAGTGGATTGCATATGACATCTAAAATAAGAAAATTTATCCTACTTTACCCCATRACAATATTAACCGTCTCTCATATTGGCGTGAAATCCTTCCATCTATAAAAATATGGATGAGTCAATAGAAATTTTACCAAATGCGTGAAACCTAAATAGGAATTTGGCGAAACCAATGGAATGTGCGAGAATATAAGATAACTAGTAACCTTTGACTGAGAATTAAGATAATATATTTTTGTGTTGTCGTTTTATATTTTCCTCCAACCCCATGCATACGTATTGATTGGGACGACTCCAATATAAATTATTATTTTTATAGAGAAATTTTTGCAAAACGAAGCCCCCACATTGGTCAAAATAAATATTTAATATAATTTTTATGGAGAAATTTGGCATAATACTTGCCCCACATTGATCAAAATAATACAAAAATAGATAGACATGTTAATKGAAAATTTTAAAATTAAATATCTTGTTCAGCTCCATCACATATCTTCTTTACTTCCTAATTTACGTTAATTAAATATAAAAACAAAAGTAATTTACAAATTTCTCTTCTCATCTCGGAAATCATCTCCAATAGTCTTGATAGGATCAGATTCTATTAAAAAAATGATCTCACAACGAGGGTATATTTTTCAAAGAAAAATAATTAGGATTTATAATGAATATTATATATATATATATATAAAGAGATATGAAAATTCTCCCATGGAAATTAATATCCAAGCTTACTAATCTAGAACCGTGTTCATTTTCAAATTTATTCTAAAAACAATTTTTTTAAAAAGCAAGCTTTATATATATAATTAAAGAACAGAAAACTAGATCAGACACATTTGGAAGTAGGAGTTTTAGGAATATGATTATGATTTGTTTATTTATCTGTCACACATACATATATAAATATATAATGAAGAAAAAAGAGATACGGCATCATATAATTGGTAATAAAATAATAGTGATAGAAATACCACCCACCTACCAATAATATATATATAGAGCATGATGTATATGATATGCATGTGAGGATGAAGCCACATGCATGATGCATATRTATACATATAATATATGGAGAGGAATAATATTATATAGTTAAAGACGAAAAAGGACAGACATACTCATTCTCAAATTATGGGTTAGATCCGCATAAATAGGCTCTTTCGCATTCTCATGCAAATTTTTTTAATTTTTAATTATTTATTAATATTTGTTTAAAGAAAAATAAACCAGACAAAGCCACTGTACAGCGTTGACCTAACAGGATAAGGCCTCGGGAGTGAGTGTGTGAGTGAATCTTTTCTGACTAAACTTTCTCCCACTGGTTTTTTTCTTTTTTTCTTTTTCCATGGGATTTTGATCTTCCACTTCCACATGTGGGGAGTGGGGACTCAGAATGCATGCTCTTGTATTTTTTTTCTCTCTTTTTTGAAGTAATTTAAGAGAGATAATTAAAAWTTTTTAAGTATATTATATATTTTATATATTTATGGAATCTTTTAGAGAGATCTACGAGAAAATGGGATTAATTTGGCTCATGTTCTAAGATTGATATTTAGTAGAGAGGGTATTTGACTAACGTTATTGGRTGAAACCACTCTAATAGATGAGATATTATTAGTCGTGAGTGATTTGAAATAACAAATTTAAATTCTTTTGACATGCTTTGTCTATCTCTCCGATGCTTAAGAAAATTTATAGTCARTAAGTTGTACGCTATAGATTTATTTCAAGTCAAATGAGCAGTACAATATAATAAAATTTTTAATCAACAAAAGAATGAATGTGTAAATATAGGTAATATTTATTAAATCGTTAAAACTTTCCTTTAACCATGTACATGCCGTTGTTCTCCACACATTCTCTTCAATCCTAGGTATTACATGCCCACCAACAAACCACACTCTAAACCACACCATATTGATGTAAAGATTTCAAATCCGGGTGTATCATGTTCATTGGCACTTTCTATTTCTTAAAAAAAAAATTAATTTCTTAAGAATAGTTTTGAAGTCTTAGTTATGTATCAAAACAAAAACATGTCTTTTGAAAATACTCAAATATATTTAATAAACCTTAGATTAAATTATAAATTTAGTGGATAAATTTTTAAAAGTTCTAGTTATATGCATTGCCAATTCTATCCGGTGCTTAGAGAAAAGAAAAAGAAAAACGAAATCTATAATTGCATTTTTTTTCATCTAAAATGAAAACCACTTTCCTAATTTAATTCGATTCTACGTTTCTATCCTGAAATAAAGATGCTTATGAAATTTAAAATTCAAACATACAAGTGAAACTTTTTTAATAAACTTATATGGCACTCTCAAATTTCTTTCTTTTATAGTCTCTATTATTTCTTTAAATCCAATATGTTATATTTCTACAAAATTCGACTAAAGACTCAAATATAAACACACATTATAAGATCAAAAACAAAATGAAAACAATATACATGTATATATATATATATATATATATATATATATATGTATATATGTATATACAAAATACATGAGAAAAATATGAAAACTAGATGAAACATTGATTATTAAAAAAGAGAAAACAAAGAAGGTATAAGTTAACAAATATCCAAGCTGCATGTGCATGCACAGAAAGCAAATTAATTACTCAACTACAATCTCCATATATATATAAAAATAGGGTTGCAAAGGCTCGAGACTTCCGTGAATTAAAGCCAAAAAGACGACCTTTTTCCTACCTATTCTACACTCTGCAAAAAAGGCAAAATCAAAACCATGAATTAGCAATGCACGTGGAAGGAATGAAAACACCAAACCCTAACTCTTCTTTCCCATTCTTTTGTCAAAACTTTCCCAAAAGTCTTACCTTTTTCTGTACCCACCATTCCCAACTTACGACCCACGCCTTACTTTAACTTTTGCTCCAGATAAGAAAAACGAAAAGAAAAAAACTCAAACTTGACACATATCTCTGTTGGTTGCGTAAATTTAGCACCACTCTTTTTGAACAAAGAAATTCGACCAAACCTGAAAAGAGAGAGAGATTATACAGTATATATAGTGTCAACCACACATTTCCATAATTAAGTTTGAATCAGGTTTATTGTGTTAAGCATAGGATTAGAGTTTGAATTAGGCCTTTAAAAGAATGGAGAGAGTAGAAAACTCGTACCAAAGATTTGAACCGAAAGGACTCATCCTATAGTGCACTATTTTATTAAAATAAAATTACCTAGTTGCTATTTTATCTAGAAAGAATAATCGTCACCCCTATTTGTGGAATTACAAATTTAGCCATGTATATATGTATTTTAATTTTTTTTTTCTTTTTCATCAAATTCTCTCCAATTTCTCTCTACGAGATAGAGAGATGTAGGTCGTGATTCTTGTCTCATGACCTTGAATGACATCTATCTACCACACCCTTTCCTTCCTCATGGTTTCCTCTCCTCCTATCCACACATTATTTATATATATATATATATATATATATATATATATATATATATAATTAAGATTACATTATTTTAAGAAATATAATTATAATCAAAATCATCGATCCTAATTTTTTTTAGTACAAAATCCTCCCAACTTTAAATAAAAAAAATAAAATAAATGTTTTAAGTACTACTGAACTATGTTATCCCCTACAGATTTCGGGATGGTAAGACGTATGGGGTGATCTCCCACGTCTACCGTGTAAGCCACACTTTTCAAGTTCGAGTCATATGTTAGTTTATAGTAGTTGTTCTACCAAAAACTGAGTYCCAGTTATAGAATCTAGAATGTAGTTACACARCTCATACTTAGCCACGTATATATTATTTTTCTTGGARAAAATGCTTGCAAACTTAGTTTATAATGTGAATAGAGTCGATAGAAATATATACAAAAATGCAATATGAACAACATCTTCCCTGATTGCCAAAATTCTTCTCATTATTTATTATGTGTTTCATTAATTAACTTTGTATAAAAAATTATTTGTAGCTTTGTCCCAAATTCTCACATTTTCCAAAGTAATGTAAAAAATTATTTGTAGTTTTGTCCCAAATTCTCACATTATTTGTAGTCATATAAAATGCATACACTAATCTTTAGGGCCTTTCTCTCTGATCTCTACCATTTTGTTAAGTGCAAAACAATATATATACCTTAAAAGAAACTTTGTTGAAAGAAACTTTGTTGAAATTCACAATTACAAAATATTGGAACTTCTTTTGTCCTTCAATTACTTGGGTTAGTGAGGTTAATTCAAATAACAAAAAATTTCTCTAATAGATATATTACGCTATAAAATACAGTTTTTGGGAATATTTTACAATTTTTACCCTATACCCAGTTTTGGAAAACTTTGTTTTTGGAAAAGGATACCCATTCCATTAAAAAAGTAGGCTAAATGAAAGCATTCCAATTTAACGAAATTGTAGATATATCATAATTACAAAAGGGGAGGAGACTTTCTTCCAGATTTATCTTTTTAATCTTTGGATTCATACCAAAAGGACAAATCTACATTGTGGGTTGTTTTATTGATTATGATATTTCTTAATCAAGTTCTATTAAAACAGAGATGCTTTTGGAATTATTCTAACACACAATTGAAACAAAAAATATATTTTTTTTTATTATATGCTATGATATGATTTTAATTAATTTCAACTTAGAAAGTATAGAATATGGGTGGATTCACATGCATGAGGCAGCCCATGGACATATAATATGTATGTATGGGCATGATATGCACATGATTATGATGCCCTAATTTTAGCAACTCAGAGACATGACAATTGACATGTAAATGAAGCTTCATTTGAACTTTCCCAACATATCCTCACACAGACACCAGTCTTCTGTCTTCTCCATCACCATCTGTCTCCCTAGGGTTTCTCTCTCTCCTCTCTCTCTCTCTCCAGAAACTCCAAGAGATCAATCAAATCCGCAGCCAAACCTTTTTCTTCTCTCTCTTCGTCTCCTCTGGTTTCGAGGAATTATCAGATCTCTCCGTGTTCCTTTTTTTTTTTTTAAAGAGAAACCATTTTATTAAGAAAGGTACGTGAGAATAATACATATATCAGATCCTGTGTTACGATTCTTCGGAAACGGTTTATAAGAATCGTTATGGAAGCGGGGAGCGATGGTGCAGCAGTAGAATGTTCAAACAGAAGTAGGAGTGAAGATGATGAGAAGAATTGTAATAATCAGAGGGAATTAGGAAACGAAGGGAGCTCCAGCAACAGCACCATTGAAGAGAATAATACTCACGATCATAATCAGAAGAATAAGCCGAGCGTGCGGCCGTACGTTAGATCCAAACTCCCCCGACTCCGGTGGACGCCTGATCTCCATCACCGTTTCGTTCATGCTGTCGAAAGACTAGGCGGTCAAGAAAGTAATTCTCTTTCTCAATTTCATCCTTTACCCTCTCCGGCTGGCTGTCAATATGAATAAATGATTAAATTACAAATACCCGCATTAAATTACAAATACCCGTTAACTTAAATTTTTGAATTGAGTCCTAATTTAACATGAATATCATATCAGGTAATGTCCTTGTGATTTATTGAAGGGGTAATAATGTAATGTGGAGATGAATCACAATTTCTCTCTTTTTCTACAATTTATGATCTTAATTTGATATGTTATGCTGATGATTTTGGTAATTAATTGCAGATGCTACCCCTAAGTTGGTTCTTCAGTTAATGAACATCAAAGGACTGAACATCGCCCATGTAAAGAGCCACCTTCAGGTTAAACTCTCACTTGAAGAAAAATTTACATAGATAATATTATGTAATTTTTCTATTATTTAACTATTTTCTTCTTCACGAAATCAATTTCTTCAGATGTACAGAAGCAAGAAGATCAACGAACATGGCCAAGGTATCAACTAATTTTAATCAACATATTTCATTAATTTAATTAATTTCCCCATTTCTATTTCAGTTCTGAAAATATCCCCCAAAAAAATAATCAATTAAAGGACGATATTTCTTTTAATTTATTGACTTTTAATGCAAAATGTAGTGGCGGATCAAAGGCTTGTGATGGCAGAAACTGGCGATCGCAACATATTTACTGTCAGCCAAATCCCTATGTTCCAACGCTATAACCAAACCTACCCCTCCAATATTTTCCGGTAAGAAAATCCAAATCGAGAAGTTTCACTTCCTAGCATAAATTTAATGTATTTTCATATACACTATATATTCAATCATTTATTCATATTCTTAACGTAACAGATTTGGCGGGTCTTCCTGGAGCGCTTACGAGAACAAGGCCTCGGCAGTCCCTCAAGYGAGATCGAGCCTATTTGGTGGCAGCAATGCAGGCTCGTTCAGCGAACMGAACACGACGKTGACGAGAAAAACGACGCGAGATTTGAAAGCCCCAGATGGAGAAATTGACTTGAGTTTATCGCTGAAGATTGCAGCAAGAGAAGAGAAGATAGATCACAAGAGAATGAGGATAGAAGAAGAAGAAAAAGTTGCAGAAAGTAGAACTGATTTGTGTCTAAGTTTGTGCTCATATTATTCAATATCTCCTTGAAGGATGGAAGAGGAGAGAGAGAGAGTAAGTACTCTGGATCTGACTATATGAATTCAGAGATCAAATTCTAAGTGAGATACTGAGGTACTTATTTGATCCCCACTTGTAGCTAAGTGCATGTGTAACGTCATTTTTCTTCAAAATGTATATTAGAAATTCAGACATGCATCATATTAAGGCCAAAATATATTCATGGTTTTGCTGCCTATTCTTTTTCCTTCTTTCACTTATCAAAACTTTCCGATCAAGGGTGTTATAAATATTCGTAGGTTTTATCTCAAAATTAATTGACAATAAAAATAGTAGCAGACTTATAAGATGGTGTCTATTTTGGATTTCATTTTTGGACCGGATGTTCGTTTGAGTTTTTGGATTCTGATACTATATTAATATTCATGGAGTTCTGTTTCAAAACCAATTGGTAATAAGAGAAGTAGTAGTCAACTTAATTATATTATAAACTATTATTAATTAGGTCATTTTTTTTTCAATCTTTGACAGGCTCCGATTATGCTTTTTTTTTTTTTTTTTTTCTACCACTAGGTATAACTAGAACTTTTACTTGAAGTAAAATTTTACATTTATACAACTTTTAATATACGTGATATATTTGATCAATTCTATAAATTAAGAGGGGTAAAGCTTAAAATCTTTGTTCTTTACATATATACACACACACATATATATATATATTCTAATTCGTGTTTTGTTCTTGTTGTTTCATTTAATTGAATTTCCATTTGGGACAATTCTTTTTTCAATGTAATTATGTCTGTATGAATGGCATTTTAAAATGCATAATAAAAAATATCACACATAAATTTTACATGTTATATTCAATCGTAATTCTTAAAAAATGATTTGGAGAAGAATTATTCTTCTCTGTGCTTTATGATCCAGTGATGCTTCAGCTCATGGTTGAATTATGAGGGAAAAAAATCACTTTTTTACATTTCCTTCAATTCGGTTTTCTATTTTGAAAAAGTAAAAGTATTTTACTAATTATTTATTGTTTTTAATTACTTTTTGGTATTGCTTTTGAAATTGTAAAGAAAAACCGTAATTTTAAAAATTATGGTTGTATTTTAGCTTACCTAGCTAGTACTAATTTCCATATTTTTTTTCCTACCATTTAAGAGCCAATTTTAAAATTTTAGTCAAAATTTCAAAAAAAGAAATGAAAATTTGAAAGTCACTATTTTTGAGTCTACAAACTTTGACTAGATTTTTTTTAAAATGTTTTTAGAAAATAGGTGTAAAACAAAAAAATATTGATAAATTACAAAAGAACTTATTTTTAGAAAAACTAAAATATATAAGGATCTTGAGATTCTCTCATCTCAATACATGCGCATACCAACCTGTTGTGGTTGAGACAAAAGATTAAAATTAACTAAACACATGAATTAGATAAACTTATGTAATTAAAGTTTTTTTTTTTTTTGTTAAATCATGAATTGATTAAACTATTCAATGTGTGTGTCTCTAGAATGCATGAAGAGCTATATTATTCGTAATTAAATTAATCACTGCCATATCTGAAATTTAATGTATATTATATTTATGTAGGAAAAGAAAAAGGAATGTATATTATTATATGACTCTTTTAGGCTTCATGTGCTTAAGGTCTTATTATTGTTTTTTTTAGCTAGGGGTAAAGTAGGGAGGAAAAATATTTGAGTTCTTGGTGAAATATTTTAATTAACTAGAATTTCTAAATTGAATGAGCCTTAAATAACTATAGAGTTTTTGTAAACCATTCCTTTTGATCAAGAAATTATCGTAAATATATTTGACAAAAATACTCCTTTCTAATAAGAAAAGTTCATAATATGGTTATTTATAATGAAATATGTAAAAAAAAAAAAAAAATCTTTGAATGAGTGCTAGCATAAAAGAATATTTAGTTGATTCTATTTGACAAAAAGTAATTCCATGAACAATTTGAGATTTTAATAATTAATTAGGTATGAATACAGGTCCAACGTCTATATATTACCACTAAAAATTTGATAGCTCTTCATATTTCCTTTTAAAATATTAAAAATTTACCTCTCATTAAAATTTTAATGATGGATAGCAAGAAAAAAAATGTTGACTAACCAACATCTAATCGTTCATTTTATATATTATATTATTGAATGGGCTACAAACTAGGCCGGTTGATAGCATATGTAGTTATAAATATAAATATTTAATTAATATTTTATGTATAAAAAATTAAATTTAAAAAATCAAAGAATTACTATGAATCTTAAATGGGGTTCTCGAAATAAAATTTTATCCTATTTTCCTTTTAAGGTATAATGTTACCAATTTTCTAAACTTTATTTCTTTGGTAGGAAAAGTGTAAATGTAATGGGAGCATGTTATAATGATGCTATTCTTTTCCGTGACCATTTTATTTTTGGTAGACTTTAGATTGAATCAAGTTAAAAATATAGGCATGGCAATATCTTATAAAAGATTACATTTACTCTCACTCATGACTTTTAACTTTTAGCTTCATAGGTGATTTAACCGTTTCTTATTTCCTTTTTTTTTAATATAAAAAAGAAAAACATAATCCTATTAACCGTTAAATTTTAAATTAGAAAGTAATAATTTTATATGAAGATTATTTTTTATTAATATTTAAATTTTTTAGGTTATTATTACTTTTTAATTTTATTATTTATTTATGTTTTGGAAAAAACTAAAAAAATAAACAAGAAACACGCTAAAATTTCTATTGAAATTATAGTTTTGGGAACNAAAAAAAACGTTAAAAATATTACAAGAAACTAGAACATCGCGAAATCGACTCATATATTTTCTTTTATACAAAGATTATAATATATATACCTAGATCATCTAAACACCATACAAGCTAGTCATCATTGTCAAATTCAAAATATCCTTTGCAAAAAATATTATCTAAAATATCCCACAAAGTTATTTTTTTAAAAATCTGTACCTGCGACTGTGAAAGGAAAAAAGAAAGTGTCGAAAATTTAAAAATTCTTAAAAAAATGTTAATTTATACAAAGATTAAAAAAAGAGTGTATATATCAAAAAAAAGTATCTAAAATTAAAAAATTCGCCCACCGTGGGGTTCGAACCCACGACCACAAGGTTAAGAGCCTTGCGCTCTACCAACTGAGCTAGACGGGCATCTGATGTCTTAGTGTATTTTTATTTTGGTATTGTAATTTTTATCAACTCTTTACTAAAATATTGCACTTTTAACAATATATTCGAAAATTAGAAAAAGAAAGCAATTTTTCTAATGTGGTGATAAAGTCACGAGCAAACTAAATATATATTTGGGTACCTTTAAATTTCATCATTCATGTATTAATTTTTTTTAATTAATTTACAAGCACTAAATGTTTTTTAAAAATCATGATATATGAATATGAAAATAATAATTTTCGTGAGATTGTCTATTATTAGTATTCTTCTCTATATTAACAAATAAGTTACTTTGTGTGCTAAGTCATATGAAATGAGTCGATCTTTTATTTTATTTGAGAGGGGAGCAGCATATCTATTCCATCAAATTAGAACATAAAGTATTTTCAACTCAATTAATAAAATCTATTATGAGCTTTCGTTATTATTTTGTTTGTTAATTTTAATATTTTGTGGACAATAAGAATTTGACTAAATAAAAAAATGAACAAAAGATTATGGGCTAAATTGAAAAGAAAATCCAAACAGCTAGGGCGAAAGTATATGTATAGCATTTCTCTCTGATGGAAACTTTTTTTTAATAAATTTATTATCTTTTTTTCCTTTTACTTTTTTTAATATTATAAGAAAATCACAATAACGTCGAAACCCAGAGAGAAATACAAATAAAAGTTTATTTTCATCAAACAAGTAGTTTACTAAAAATAATCTTTTCAAAACATAAATTCATGAATTCATCATTTTAAGATGTGAGTTTTAATATAGACAAAATTACTATTGTCCCATAGTAAATAAATTTTATCATTTCATAAATTGAATATTCTTCAATGGAGGTTAAATAAAATACACTCTCATCACAGTACTCAAAGTGAACTATCAAGTTGGATTACAATCACACCCTCAAACTTTTAATTTGAACAATCATCGTCCAAATTGTTTGATTACAACTACCCTCAAACTCAAGAGAAAGAAACCACTCCAACCTGCAAAACAGAAACTAAAGAAAAATTTTACGCCCTACGCTTAAGTTGTGAACAAAAGAATTGTCAATTTGTGACTATTTTTCGATCATTACCAATTAGGATTTCCATGGATTCCGCTACACTACAAGAGGTTGCAAAATCCAACCGTTTAAGCATGCGATCACAACATACATAATTTATGAGCGACTTTCATTTCCTGCTGACAAGAGAAAACAAATCAACTTATTATTAAGTGGGAGAATTAAGAAGAGTGAAACAATAAAAGAAGCAGATGAGACAGTAAAATTGCGTACCATAAAAATACATATGCAGCTCCGAAGGAGGTGGGATCTGATCAAGATTCAAGAATAATGGCAAGACCTGTTAGGGAGCAGAAGCAGAAGAGGGGGTACAGTACTAAATGCTGATCATAAAACTGTGCAAGAAAAATGGGCCCTGTGAGAGTAAAGGGTCCAGCGGTTATGGAATTTATTGTGGGTTTTTGGTTATAAACAAAACATCATTTAACATTCGACTTCTGACTTAGACCCAGTGGATGAGTTGTGTCTGATGATGGGACGAGGCAACTGTAAGGAAGGACCCCGCTGGCTCAGAAGGCATTCATAACGAATTTATAATAATGGAAACAAGAAACAGGACATGTCATGACAGTGACAACAGGGCCGAGGCTTTGGTCTCTTTGCCTGCAAAAGAGAGAGAGAAGCAAAGCAAAGCAAGGTTTTAAGAGAGACAAAAAGTTGTTCAAAAATCCAGAATGTGATTCCGGTCACTTCTTTCTTCTGCTCACAACCTGTTTTTCATTGAATACAACCTTAACACTGCAACTTAATTTCTATGAAAGGATAGCTTTTGCCATGGCTACACTGCTCACAACGTGATCGGGCGATTAATACAAATAGACTAGAGTAAAATGGGGTTGGGGTTGCGTCGGGTTGTAATACTAATAGACTAGAGTGAATGGAACTCGTACATGTGTTTTTGAGCTAGTCGAACCGTTCCCAATCCTGGGTTACTGTTGTAGAAGATGGAGCTGGGGAGGGTGGAGTCAAGCTACTGACTCCCGAGTCGAAGGTTTCCCATTCGGTTGTCACTGAAACCGTGTTGTTGTGATTGTTGCTGATTGGGTTGGAGTTTCGTGCCTTCAGAGCATCCAGTGTGTCGACGAAGTTTTGGACACGGCGTACCTGTTCAAGACCACTCTTTAGTGTTGACTTTAAAAGAGTTGAGCTTCTTTATATGCATATGAATTGATAAAATTTTAGAGTTATAAGATGGCAACATTGGCACATGTTTGAAATTACACTAAAACAGACTGCAAGGAAAAAGAAATGTGCCTTTAATAGAATCTGACCTAACTGAATGAAGTTTTAATCATAGATGCAAAATAGCACTGTTCGATTAGACAAAACGACCATGCATTTTACCAACAGCAATGATCAAGAAGCAAGATTTTCATTATATGTAGAAGTTCAGGAGTCTCCAAGTTGCCAATTTGTCAGTAGAAATTTACCTCTAGGTTGGGTACTGGACAGCAACACTAAAATATAATGTAAAAAGTCTTGTTGAATCTAAGTATTCCAATCAACACAGCCTTTAATGAAGAATAACAAATAAAAACGTCCTTGAAAGCTGAAAATGATATCACACTTAACCCAGTAAGTTAAATTGCGAAAATAAGAACTTTATTCTCGTCTATCTTCTCCCCTTATCCCTCTGTCTAGGAAAGTTGTACGCAAATGTAATGAAAATTGGCCGGTTGCCGACAAATAGCTCCATGATGGTGTTAAGTCCCTCTTAGAATTGATTTATTTAGCCCCCCAATGTAAGATTATTTGATATTGGATGGATGCGGGCAATTACAGCTAATCACATACTAATAGTATAGAATGGAACGAAAAAGAGCGTGCCTCAGCCTTTCTCTGCAACTTTGCTTCTCCTTCAGCATCAATACTATCCAATTTCAACAGTTGTCTCATCAGCAGCTCTGTTGATACTACAAATTCCTTGTCTACAACAGTTGTACCACCATTAACAGCTACTTCCAAGGCAGCAACCTACAAAGATTAAAAAGAAAAAAATGAACAACCACACGAAAGATGATAAACCAAAATTGTTTTCACAAACCGTGTGTGCGACTTACCCTATCTGAAAGCTTATCAACTTCAGATCGAACCTCAGCAATGGCTTCCAATGCCTTTGAAACCTCACCACTCATCTTAACATCATCCACTTTCCTCTGTAAATCTTCCACCTTCCTCTGTACATCTTCCACATTCCTCTGTTTGCTTGTGTGGTTCTCCAAAAGCAAAATCTTCGACATATCCTTCACGCCCGCAGTATGCAAGTGCTCATCATCATCTTTCTCCTTTCCTCGAAACAGGAGTCTCTGCTCTTCAGGCTGTAACCCGGTCTTCGCCACAAGGTGTTTCTTCATATCGCCTGCAACAGAAAGAAGCACATACAAAATCACCAACATGGAAACTAGTTTCAAACTTCACCAATAAGTACATAGGTCAGCATATACCAGATACCATGAATGGTAGTTCCCATCAATCCACAGAAACAGAACAAAACAACAATGCCAAACAAGTTAGTTTCCAATACCAATTCCAAACAAATGAAATAAGACAATATGGCAGTCAGTTTTCACGTACATTAAAGTTCCAAAAGCCATATCCCAACTCAGAAACTCATCAGTTAAATCAAACTCAAAAGAGACCCATCCAAGAACTCACAAAAACGCTAAAATCCAAGACAAATCAGACGATGACACATCTTATCTTCCACCCACAACAGGAAAAAAGACGAACCAGTTGCTTTCAATTGATTCAATCAATTTTCAACATGTAAAGTAAAACCCTAAAACTTCGATACAACAAAGCAGATCCACAAGGCCGAATCAATCCAATTCAATTCGCAGAGAGAGAAAGAGAGCGGTACCGAAAGTCGATTGGGCAGGGAGTAAAATCTTGTACTTAGCAGGGCCATGGCCGTGAGTAACACTGACGGAGATCATGGGGCCACTGGAAGAAACATCGGCGCCATTGTCAACTTCTCGCTTCTGGACGAGCATGCCGCCTGGCCTCATCTCCCACTCGGTTTCGTCGTTCTTCGCGTCCTGCGCAGTGGCCGATCCACTCGAATACGAATTCTTTTCCGTCATATTCTTACACTCACAGTCACAGTACAATCTCTCAATCGCTCAATCTCTCGATTCTCAACCTCAATCGAAAATCCCAAATAATCAAAAGAGATTTGGCGAGGTTTATTGAACTCGGAGTCGACTTAAGAGAGGATTTTCGTTTCGCAAAAGGGATTTTAATTTAGGCTACCGAATTTGATCACGATTCGAATTGCTACCACGAAATTGTAGAAATTTCTGGTCCGCCCATTCTCTTCTTGAATTCTAATCAGATGAATACCAAAACGATTATCCACCCAGATTATTTGGTCGGTCCGATCAGATAATACTTTTCAAATTCCTTAGACGTATTATAGATTTAGCATTTATATAATTTTACATAAACATATGTGTATTTTTTATAACATAACATAATGTCTGTTAATTTGAGGGATAAGATAATTCACTTATTATTTTTTTTTAATTTAATACGATAAATGTGAGATATGAAGTCAAAGTGAGCATACTCCTTTCAATCATTCGCCCCTACATATTATATTAAAAATAACACGTGGGATATAAAAATAAGATATAAGATAATAAGTCAATCTACTAGATCTTGAGTTCGAATCTTCCATCCCCATATATTCTACTAAACAATATATAGGATAATGAAATACGGAGATAAAATAATATATATTATTACAGATTTGTACATTATATTACTAACCATACAGTTGATCTTAAAAAAATACATTTTTACTTTCTTGCTTTTTCACCCTCACTCATCTTTTCTCTTTCTTCTAGAGTATTAGAAATTGGTTCCTCTTTATAGGAGAAAAGAGGTAGGTGAAAGAGAAGGGTAAAATTGAAAATTTGGACATAGGATATAACTTCTTGGTATTGAAGTCAACTTTCCCAATATGTCCTCCATTTAGAAATTTTGATGAACATTTAATTAAAGTTATTGGATTTCAATTCTGTCCTAGTGTCTATTCTCAAAAAAAGAAAAAAAAAATCTGTCCTAGTGTCCTTCCAAGTAGAAATATTTCAAAATTAATCTGCAAAAGAAAGAAAAAACATAAATAAATAAATATATATATATATATATATATCAAAATTAACCTGGTAATTGTTGTTTTTAAGAATTGTCATTAACTTGGAATTTTAATTAATTTAAATTATAAATTTTAAGGGCGATGTTCATATAGTTTCTAATACCAATTGTGGTTTTGAAATTGGAAATTCGGAAATGGTTGGATTGAAACGATAAATAAATAAATAATAAAAAATCAGTGGTACGTTTTTAATACATTTTTAAAGATATATTATTTCTCCTACAAAGAGTTACAAATTGGAGGGTAATACTAAATATATATATACATATATATATATATATATTTTTTTTTAATTCATTCATCTTCATTACTAGATAATTATTGATTTATATCATACAATAATTAACATTTTTTAGTTCAATTATTGTGTGGATTTGGAGATTGAATCTATCATTTTTCTCATTTAAATCATCAATAATTAACATTTTTTAGTTCAACTAATGTGGATTTGGAGATTGAATCTATCCTTTTTTTTCTTTTAAAAAGATGAGAGATTTTTCTTAATATAACAAATGGTGGTGGAAGATTCCAATTCGTGACTTTTTGGTAGGTGGGAGATCGAACTCACAACCAAGAAAATATATACCAATTATCGCTGGCTATCATTAATTGGGGATAATAATCTAATGGTTGATCCCTGCATATTATATTTTTCAATAAATATAATCTTTTTTATCTTATTTATTTTAATGTAAAATGCAAATATCTAAGATGGGCCTCGAACTTCTACTGGGCCGCATTAGTGCCCTTCTTATTGGGCCCCACTAAAGCTTGAGTTTTGCAAATATAGCCTTTTATACATGTGCCTTGCCTTTTCCAATAAGACCTTTTCTCTATTTGTTATTTTTCCTTTTGTTTTGTCTCGATTCCCTGAAAAAAGTGCCATATTTTCCAATAATAAAATACGTTAATGATTTTGCAAAAAAAAAAAAAATGTTAATGATTTTCCAATGACAGCTCCAAGACTGTAAATGGAGTTGTAATGTTCATATTTAAAATATTTTAATGTATTTTATCTATTTATTCGTACTCATAATTAAATAAAAAAATATTTACTAGTATCCTTTCAATTATAACTAGTGAAATGTTCAAATCTTATAAGGTTATTACAAATCTAGATTTTTTTTTATAGTCATATTTCGTCTTAATTAAGAATGTTCTATTTTTATTTGGCTATCAGCCGTGATTTTTTTTTCAAATAATACAATTTCATTTATTTTACTAAGTCTAAATTAAATATGAACAAACCCCTTAATTTATAATTAGTTTAGGTGTTTTTGGGTTAAAAAATTATCCCACAACGAGATATAATGCACCACACAATATATATATATATATATATATATAATGATAAAAAAATTGTTTATTTTTAAAACTTGTCACTAAATTATAGGTCATTAGTATTTACCACTAATAGTAGTTATCAATATCATGAAGAAAATAATATTTTCCATTTGATTGACAAACATTCTACTTTTTACTAATTTATAATTATTTATTTAAAAAAATATATAATTACATATATATTTAGAGCAATCTAAATCTAGTTCAACTGAATAAGGTATATATCATCAACAAAAAAATAAATTTATAGGTTCGAATCTCTACTCTTGTTTTCTTTTTTCTTTTTAAATCTATCGCTTGCTGAATTAAAATAATAAATTATCTATTTAGACCATCATTTTAATATATAATTACGTTTCATTATACTAAATCTACATTCATTTCTTTACCTATTTTTCTTTTCTTTTTGCCTTTTGCATAATGATTTGAATTCGACTCCCTCCCTAAGGTTTGGCCATATAAATGCATTTATCTTTTGAAATGTCATTTTCTTCCCTTTACCTATTTTATATGAAAACACCTAAACTTTAGGATTATGATTTATTGGACAAAAATTCTACTAAAATAATACAAATATTTAAAAGGTTTACTAATTAATCAATTGATTATATACTCTAATTATTCATCCCGACTCCACCACTCATTTTTCAATTAATTCCATGGGATTTGAAATTTCAAAATTTCTCAATGATACATGGAAAGAAAATTATTAGTACAAAACATTCGGTTTTCATTTATCTTTTGAAACATATGGGTGTTTTCCTCGTCCATCAAACAGTATGGTTAATAAAAAGATCTAAAAATTAACAACTTTATGATTAAAAAAAAACCATCAATCTAATAACAAATTTGAATATAACATCGGTTCATTTTATTTCTTCAACATTATATAAATATTTTGACTTTGAGAGACTTGCTCAAAGTCAAGCCACCTCGTTATCATTAATGCAATTAAAGTATATTGTTATTTTTTTCTGAAAGTCCAAAATCTCCACCCATTACTTTAAAAAGATGAAAATTAAAGGACGGATCAACGACTAATAGGAAATCTATAACCCATATACAGTCATTTAATGTGCTTAAAGTTTCGATAGTGGAACCCCTATGTCTTAATTTTCAAAAAACACACAAATCCTCTAGAATTTTCACGAAAAGAAAACGATCAAACGAGAAAGAACATGGAGCACTCGACCCTAATAAATAACCGAAAAGGAGAGGAGGTCGGTTGAGGAAATATGTCACACAAATGAATAAAAAGAAATATATGATAGAGGAGGTGGAGTGATGTAGGTAGTGAAAAGGATTGATTTTCATTAGAGCCAAGTTTTGGTAAGGTCTATTTAGCAAAGTTTTCACATCAGAAGAACTATTTACTGAGGGACCCAATAATATTGAATCATTCAATCAATTGGCTAATCCAAATTTGTACCAACTTCTTCTTCTGTCTCTCAATACTGTACACACCACTCATGCCCCCATGGTTTTTACCACTCCCTCCCCAATTTCAACTCAAAACCCATTATTAATTATTACCTCTCTCCCTCTCTCTCTAGGGTAATTTTAATTTCTTTTTTTAACCATTGCCATGGGTTTGATGAAAAAAATATGCCTTAAAAAATTCAATCCCCATAACTTAGTCGTACCTGAAACCTAGTTCACAAAATAAAAAACAACCAACCAACCAACTTGTAAATAGCTACATGGTAAAAATACGTCATTTTATAAAATATACTATACTATCCCTTCCGCACAATTTTATCTTTCGGGTTTTACTCGGAACTACTAACACCAATAAAGATGTTATAACTAATCTAAAACGTCACGTATCATTAATTAGAGATATTGTTTATTTTACTTATTAATCTTACAATTTCTAAATATTAATAGAGTTCCTGTTGGGGTTACGAAGCGTGCAAACAAAATCCCATTGGTATAAGATATTTTTTGTAAAATCAAAAGCAAAATCGTGAAGGTTATGTCTAGCTAAAACGAACAATATCATATCATTGTAGAGATATTCGGGGTACGAGAGTATCATTGTCCTTAACAGTTCCGTCTCAAGATCTTATTGACAGAAAATTGAATCCATTTCTTTTCTTTTAATTTAAATATACATTGATATGAAACCCTATGTCTATTTAAACCTCTTAAGTCCCTTGATGATGTATACTTGGAGTATAGCTCGTGCAATTACAAATTTTTTATCGAGTGCTACTTGATCTTTTCGACACGAGATTCTTAACATCTCGTAGTTAGAATAGTAGATTTCTCTCTATATCTTTTCGATGTATATTCATGACTTTGCTTTTTGTTTTACTCAACCGATCACGTAGCGAAAGAAAGGGCGTTGGAAATGTGTGTGTGATGGGTCAGAGAGAGTGGGGGGCGGTTGAAGGAAGGTCATAGAGAGGGTTGCAGAGGGAGGTCAGGTAAAAAAAAAAGAGTAGAAGAGAAGGAGAAGTGAAGAAGTTAAGAATATAATATAATTAGGATTCTACCAACCCAACGCGAATGCCGGAGCTACACCCATGTGCTTTTGTTTCTCCCCTCACTCGGCCCCCCTCTCTCTTTCCCACTTTCCCTTTCCCATTATTATTTTTTACCTCTCAATTTTCCCCTTTCTTCTTCTTTATTCCAAATCTAAATTAAGTTTAAATACTATTTTAATTCATTTATTTTTMACGATCGAGAATCCTATATTAAATATATATAATTTCGAGATGAAACTCCATGAACATTGATATCGACTTTAGTTCATTCTAATTCTTGTACTTTCAAAATTTTCATGATTATGGTTCATTTTTGTGTCTGTATTTTTAAGAATTCTATTTTAATCTCTGTGATTTAAACTTTTTGTTTATTTTAATCAATGTATTTTTGAGACATCCATTTTGTTGATGTACTTTTAAAAAGTGATTACTTTAGTTCTTTCAATTTCATTTTTATCTCATTTCTCTTTCAATTTGAATTTAAGCCTCACACTTCCCACGTTTTTTTTAATATAACCATACATTTACATTAAAAGGTTTCTAAAGAGTATAAAATTTTTTAAATAAGAATTAAACTGTCATTTTTTAAAGGTACAGTAATTTTCATTGGTCGGTCCGAAAGGGTAGGGTGAATTGAGACGGAATAAGTTCAAATCCTATTATGATCACCTACTTTATTAATTAACTCATATGTGTTTTGTGACATTAAATGATCACCTACTATCCGTGAGATTAGTTGAGGTGTGTATAACCTTATCCAAACACTTACAAATATCAAGGGAAAAAAAATACGGTAATTAAAATAAATCTTTTAAAATCACAGTAACTAAAATGTGAATAAAAAATTTAAAATACATGAATCAAAATAGTTCAACTGCATAATTTTTCAAATTAAAAAAGAAAATTTAATATATGGTATGGGAAGGTAATTTGTGTGGATTTTAGTTGAGTGTTTGGGTTGGGCAAAAAGAAAAGCGCCAGAATGCAATATTTGCATGCTTCCGATACGTCGTTCCACTAATGCCATCGTCCTATAATTTCAGATCGGAGGGGTCC